>JABFAF010276574.1:0-15332 GCA_013677275.1 Gossypium schwendimanii | reverse complement strand
TCATTTAAGTTTTGAAATCATTTTATTCAAAAGCTTTCAAGATAATGCAATACTCGGTATTTGGGGTCTGTGAGAAGATTGTGCCCTAACTTATTGGGTTCCAATTTTTCTCGTTGAATCAAAGTAATCAAGTATCCCTTTTTAATCAAAACATATAAATAAAAAGCTCATTCTCTGGGATTCGATACGTTGTGTCCTAACTCATTGGATATGACATTTTGTTCTCTCAAGACGATGATTTTTAAAAAAAATAAAGGCAATATTGTATGTTTAGAATTTTGAGAAATTGTGCCCTAACTTACTGGGCTTCGATTTTTCATCTGACTTAAACATTTGAATATCCTTTTCAAACTTCACTGCATGTGTTTTAAGAATCAAAGGCAAACTTATTCTCGAGGGTTCAACTGTCGCATCCTAACTTACGAGATATGGCATATTGTTATAGCAGGACGAGTGGGCCTTTGCTGCATTTCAATTTAATTTAAGCATTTTAAAATTAACATTAATAAAAAAGGCATCGTATTTTAAAATCTTTTAAAATTTTTAAGTTTCAACATTAAGACGTTAAGTAACCAATTAGGTACCAATTTTAGGCGTATCGAGGCTGCTAATCCTTCCTCGTGCGTAACTGGCTCCCGAACCCGTTCTCTGGATTTTGTAGACCGAAAATTATCATTTTAGTAAATTTAAACTTTTATTAAAATGATTAAATTATGAGGTGATCCAATCAAACCTAAATAAAAAGGATTGGTGGCGACTCTAATTTTCATTTTTAAGTCGACAACTAATTTTTGTTTTCAATAAGTGGTTTCGACAGCTTGGCGACTCCACTGGGGATCTTTTGAGAGTCGAGTCATAAATTGGTTTTTTTTTTGTCTTTTTGTCAAAAAATCAAATTTGTTTTCAATCACGATTTTCCCTTTGCATTAATTGGTTTTTATCATGATATGTTTGCTTGGTTGGTCCACATTTGTCAATAAGTATCTGCATTTTGTATTGCATAAGTTGGTCAATCCTACCCTTCTATGTGGGAGTGAGAAACTAGTCTTTCATGAGGTTTTCACCTCCGTATAGGATAGTGGATCCCTTTCGGGATACATCCGTACTTATGCCTTCGTGAGATTTTCATCTCTGTATAGTCATAAGGAAATGTATTCCCCTGAACCGAACTTGGTCCATATGAGCCTATAATGGGCGAGGATTGAGGAATCTGCTGGTTCATGTATCTTGCTCTAGAAGCCAAACCTCATATAGTGAACCTTAGAAACTTACCCTAGGTAGAGTTACTCTTGACCCTAGTAGATACCTGATTAGGAGTTTTTATTTTTCTTTAGTAGTTACCTGATTAGGAATCTGTTGGTTTAGGTATCTTGCTCTAGAAGCTAAATTTTTGTGGCATTTCACTATAAAAGTTGTTGGTTCGTATTCGGTTACTAGATAGAAAACTTATCATGGAAAAAGGGCTTCTTGATAAAGTAGAAGATAATGCGGCTATCTGAACTTGGTCTGAGATGATACAGTGAGGAAAAGGTGATAGTTTGGTCAAGGGTTATGTATCGAAATTATGAGACTTCACCCGTATTAGCGTAACTTAGAACAGCTTGCAAGAGTTGATGGAAATTTGGGATCATTGAAATGACGATGTTAGACAGTCATTCTATTCTAATTATGGGGATTTGCCCTATTTGCTTGATATGAAAGTAGACAAGCATCTGTTTCAAGCTCTTGCCCAGTTTTGGAATCCTGCCTACAGTTACTTCACATTCAGGAAAGTTGATTTGGTACCTACAGTAGAGGAATACATGGCTCTACGTCAGTGTTCAAAGGTTCAAGTGGACAGAGTCTACTTGAAAGCTATAAATGTTCTGACCTTTTTGAATAAGTTGATGAATATAACTGGGATGTGTGAGCAATGGGTTATGGCTCAAATCAAGCAAAAGGGGGATAGCAAGTGCATTCATTGGAAGAATTTGAAGGACCTAATTTTAGCATACCCAGATACGAAGAAGAGGATGTCTTTGTTTTGAGTATATATGGTTTGGTTGTCTTCCCTAAAGCTTTGGGTCACGTCAATGAAGCAGTCACTGATCTATTCAATTGATTGGATAGAAAAGTTACACCAGTCCCAGCGATTCTGGCAGAAACCTTCAGGTCACTAAATGCATGTCGAAAGGTGGGTGAGGGTAGGTCATTGGATGTGCATAGCTCCTACTCGCATGGTTCTACAGTCACTTTTGGAAGGTTGATAAGGTTTCATATCGGGTTTTTTTTCTGAAAATTATTTGCCATTGAAGGAGTTAGCGGCTACACCAAAGAGGGATGACATTTCGAAAGAAAAATGGATGGCAATTCTTCAGAATCTGCAGAGGAGGACATTGAGTGGAGAGCTCCATGGCTACTTCCGGATGAGGTCCTGTATCGATGGGGAGATTTTGATTGGGTTTCTTTGCTATGAATTTGGGGAGCTATTGGTTATGCCCCATTACTGGTGCTTAGGCAATATAGGTCAATGCAACTCATGCCTGCAACTCAGGTACTAGCTGAATGTGAGTTCTCATATAAGGGTGATAGTTACTAAAAGAAGCTTCGTAAGATGTCCATTGCATGGAATCAGACTCGCCGGATGAAGAGTTTAGCTGTGGGTTCGATGACAACTCACGAGTATAACGAATGGTGGGTTAAGAGGATCAACAATAATGTTCCTAGGCCAAGTTCAGAAAATAGTAAGTTGATAGAGGAACATTTGCAGGTTGTCCTTTCTGAGCTGGAGATCATAAAGCAGGATTTTGAAAGAAGAAATGCAGAGTTAGAAAAAAATATAGAACAAATGGAGGAAGAAAAAATGAATTTGAGATTGGATGTAGATGTTTAGAAACTCGAGGTCGAGAAATTAAAGAAACGTAAAAATAAGGCTGAAGAAGATCTAGATGACTTGAAGACTGATTATAAGAAGCTGCCTCTATCAATGAGAACTGATGGACTTGGAAAGAATTTGGAGCAGTGGCCTGAAGAGATTCGAGAAGAAAGAAACAAGTTAGACAGATGGGAAAGAAACTCCAAGAGGTTCAAGAACGAAATAAAGTATTAGAAGAAAGCTTGTTAGAGAACCAAATAGAGAAAGGTGAACTAAAAAATAGATTGGGTGAGTTGGAAAGATCTCTTCGTCAATATAGAAGTTGGAATTCTGTAGTAGAGTTGAAAACAAGTTTAAGCAAGATTGAAGAGATGAAGAGCAGAATAGAGGAGTTAGAAACAGCATTGCGAAATTGTGAGGCCCAAATTGAGTACCTCAAAGCAAATGAGGTTGTCAGACTGAGCAACTTCATTACTTTCAAAATCAAGGTAGAAATAGGGATCATATTATTGAAGAAGCTGTGGTTCAGATTCGAGAGATAACGAATTACCTACAAACTTTGGCAATACAGACTGATATGTTGAGTGTGAAGTATGAGTTAGAATCAGATTAGGGATAGAAGTTGGCCTCGTTACTTAGAAAGATTAAGGTCTTGAGTATTAGGGAAAAGTCTTATTTGTAGTTCATTTTATGTAAAGAAATTTACTTTCTAATAAAGATTTATGAATGAAATTAAGTTAGAATTAATGCCTTTTTGCATTTATTTCGTGCATTTGCACTACATTACATTATATGCATTAAAGACTATTAAAACATTCTAATTGATTAAAACCATTCCTCAGTTAACCTGGAAACCAACCAGTCAATTAAACACCGTTACGGTACACGGGTAAAATAAAAAAATATTGACCAAAGATTGGAAAGGCTCGAACAGTTCCAAAAAGAAATGGAGGCCACTTCAGCATCAAATGCAGGAGCAACTCGAGAGGATTCATCAGAATATGATGGACAAGATGACAGAATCCCAAGGGAACATGATGACTCAGTTAACGCAACTGTTGGCCAAGGGAAAAGATAAAGGAAAGGGCCCTATGGCTAATATTGAGGAAGGAGGCGATGATGGACCTTTCTATCCTCCAGGCTTTACTCCTTCACATGTGCAGGCTCAAGCTAAGTTATACCTGTACAAGTCTTCTGTCACAATTAGGCCTCTGTAATTTTAGGCCGACGCTACGAGGCTAATGAATTTCCAAACCAGATCAGGCTCTAATCCCGAGAATAACCATGTCAATTCTATTATCCCTAATTTTGATGAGGCGGTCGAAAAAGAAAAAACAAAAGAAGAATTATCAAAGCAATTAGAGCAAAAATGGAAGTGGATTGAAAAGAAATTTAAGGTAATAGAAAGCACTAAGAGATATCGTGCGATTGATGCTAAGGATTTAAGTTTGGTCCCAAATCTCTCAAAGATAGCTTCACAGGGGCAGCGTCTAAATGGTACAAGCAATTAAGCCGTACCAGGATTGGTTCTTGGAGAGATTTGGCACAGGATTTTATGAAGCAGTACAGTCATGTAGCAGAAATATTTCCTGATAGAATCACCTTACAAAACATGGAAAAGAAGTCAAGTGAAAGTTTTAGGTAGTACGTGCAAAGGTGGTGGGAGGTTGCTGTCCAGGTTCAACCACTGCTCCTGGAAAGAGAAATGACAATGCTCTTTATAAATACACTAAAAGCCCCATTCAACACACATATGTTAGGAAGTTCCATAAGAAGCTTTGCTGACATACTCATGAATGGTGAAATGATTGAAAGTGCCATTAGGAGCGGAAAAATTGATGTTGGAGAAAATAACAGAAGGCAGGCCTTGAGGAAAAAGGAAAATGAAGTGAACAATGTGAATACATACAACAAAGCGGTTACGGTAAATTAGCCAAGAAAGGTGGTTGCTAATCAATAGGGTTCATCAAGATAAGAACCGGGTGTGAGACAAAGTGCTGAGAAGCCCCAGTTCACACCAATTCCAATGTTATATAGGGAGCTGTATCAGAGTTTATTCAATGCACGCGTTGTTCGCCCTTTTTACTTAAACCCTTTACAACCTCTGTATCCCAAATGGTATGATGCTAATGCACAATGCGACTACCATGCAGGAATTACGAGACATTCTATAGAAAATTGTACTACTTTTAATAAGCTTGTTGAAAGGCTTATTAATATGGGCGTTGTCAAGGTAGATGATGCATCTGGGACAGAAAATTCGTTACCCAATCATGCTGATAATGGGGTAAACATGATAGATGAAAATATAGGGAAAAGAGTCAAGGCAAATATTGCTGAAGTGAAAACCCTTTTGAAATGGGTTTGGGAAGATATGGCAAGAAGAGGGTTAATCATCTCGAATTTTGAAGAAGAGGGTGAAATTAAAAATTGTTGTGAGTTCCATCATAAGGTGGGGCATGAAATCCAAAGATGTGAAGAGTTCAGAGTTATGGTTCAGAGCATGATGGATAATAAAGGAATGGAGTTTTATGAAGAAGCGAAGGAAAAAGGAAGCATATGCGCGTCAGAGTCAATGACGAGGATTCCAAAAGTAGATCATCTTGTGATTATCATTTCACGCCCTAAGATTAATGGGACAGGTGCGCAGGTGACACAAAAAATCATGATTCAGAAACTATTAAATTTCTCATATAAAGACAGTAAAAAGGTCCCTTAGAATTATGAGCACAATGTAACAATCCCAGGAGAGGAAGCTTCGGTCAGTATTACAAAAGGAAATCAGGAGGCGGGTTTTTATACGCGTAGTGGGAAGCACTACGATTTGATAAATGCCCAAGTAGAACTGGCAGAAGGGAAAATTTTGATGACAAAGTAAAAGAAGGAGGCAGTTGAATCTGAGCCATTGATTAATGAGCCAATAAAAGAAGAAGAAGCCAAAGAATTTTTGAAATTTTTGAAACACAGTGAGTACAGTGTTGTGGAGCAGCTGCATATACAACCAGCTCGCATATCTATGTTAGCTTTGCTTTTGAGTTTAGAGGTTCATCGAAATGTGTTAATGAAGATGTTGAACGAGACATATGTGGCTAATGATATTTCTGTCAACAAGTTGGGTCGGTTGGTCAACAATATAAGTGCTAATAATTTTATCTTCTTCAATGATGATGAAATACCGTCTAGGGGTATGGGGTCCACTAAGGCTCTGTACATTACTACTCGGTGTAAAGGGTACACATTACTGGGATTTTTGATTGATAATGGATTCGCATTGAATGTATTGCCCTTATCCACTCTTGATAGAATACCTATGGATAGCTCACATATGAAGACGTATCACAATATAGTGAGGGCATTTGATGGAACAGAAAGGAGGGTTATGGGAAGAATTGAGATACCATTACTTATTGGCCCAACTACTTATGAGGTGGACTTCCTTGTGATGGATATCAAGCCTTCCTATAACTGTTTGTTGGGAAGATCTTGGATACACTTGTCAGGGGCTGTACCTTCATCATTACATCAGAAGTTGAAATTAGTATCAGATGGACAGTAGGTGACAATAAATGCCGAAGAGGGTATTATCGCGCCAATAACTTGTGATGCACCATATGTGGAGACAAATGATGAGACAGTGGAATGTTCATTCTGATCTTTAGAGTTTGTGAATGCAACATTTATTATGGAGGGTAGCATAATCCCAGTGCCAAAAATATCCAAGATTACAAAAATGGGTATTCAATAAATGGTGGGAAGAGGGGTTTTACCAGGAAAAGGATTAGGAAGATATCTTTAAGGAGAAGTTTAGGTACCAATGCTGAAAGACAAGTTTGATCATTTTGGCTTAGGCTATAAACCAGACATAAAACAGAAGAGAAGGGAAATGGAAAAAAGCCAAGAAGAAAGAAGGGCACGCCTGAGTGGAGATTAAGTTAAATGGGAGCCTATGACTTTTCCCCACATATCAAAGATCTTTGTATCAGGGGAGTTCATTCATCCCGAGTGAAGGAGGCCGAAAAAGGAAAGTATTGAAGAAATGCTGAGAGATGTCCACATCAATGCCATATACTCAGCTGAAGAAAGGACATTGTTAGGGATCCTCCCTTGTGAAGATGGGAGCGAGCTGAACAATTGGACTGCGGAGGAAATCCCTGTAGTTTTTAGAGCTTATCCAGAGTAATGTTCAAACCATTCTTGTTATTTTTAGCCTAAAAATGATAGGAATTTCTTAGTGAAATGGGCTTGTGTTTGAACGTCATTATTTTAATAAAATACATTTTTGTTTGAGCCAATATTCTTTTATTCTTTCTTTTATTCTTTTGGATTTTATTCCACATCATTTTTTATTCATAATCATATTATCTTACAAAGAATTATTCATAAATTCATACATTTTTTTATATATTCTTTGGCATCTATCATAGGTACCTGGGTATTAATGATATGAGTGACATTGCTTTAGGCTCAAAATCTCCTTTTGAGCAAGACATGTGTTTAGAAGGATCTCGGGATTTTAAAGATGACATAGACTGTGGTGTATCTCCGGACTTGTTGAGAATGGTAGAATAGGAGGATAAACAAATCCTACCTCACAAAGAATCACTGGAAATGGTGAACCTAGAGGAGGGAAAGGAGGTAAAGATCGGAATTGACATTACCGTAAAAATGAAATAAGACCTCATTGAATTACTTCATGAATTCAAAGATGTCTTAATATGGTCATACCAGATGTGCCTGGGTTAAGCACTGATATTGTGGTTCATCGTCTTCCTATAAAAGAATATCGTAAGCCAGTTCAACAAAAGCTCAAGAGAATGAGGCCCGATATTGTGCTAAAGATAAAAGAAAAAGTCAAAAAGTAATTCGATGCTAGGTTCTTACAAGAGGTCAAATATTCGAAATGGGTAGCCAACATTGTCCCTGTCCCTAAAAAAGATTGAAAGGTGCGAATGTGTGTGGATTACAGGGACTTGAACAAGGCCAGTCCAACAGACAATTTCCAATTGCCTCACATTGATACTCTAGTGGATAATACGGCAGGCTATTCACTGTTTTCTTTCATGGATGGCTTTTCTAGATACAATCAAATAAGGATGCATCTGGATTATATGGGAAAGACCACATTCATCACTTTGTGGGGAACGTTTTGCTATAAAGTGATGCCCTTTAGATTAAAGAATGCGGGAGCAACTTATCAAAGAGCCATGGTAACCTTGTTTCATGATATGATGCACAAGGAAATTGAAGTTTATGTCGATGATATGATTGCAAAATCCAAAACTGAAGAGGAGCATGTTCAAGTTCTGAGAAAATTGTTTTGGAGACTGAGGAAGTTCCAGCTCAAGCTTAATCCAACAAAATACACCTTTGGAGCCAGATCAGGGAAATTGCTAGGTTTCATAGTTAGTGAAAAAGGAATTGGGGTCAACCCAGACAAAGTCAAGGCAATACGAGATTTGCCTCCACCACACTCAGAAGGAAGTTCGAGGTTTTCTAGGAAGACTGAATTACATTGCCCGGCTCATTTCACAACTAACTGAGAAATGTGACCCCATATTTTGTCTCCTGAAGAAACATAATCTTGGTGTATGAGATGAGGAATGTCGGAGGGCTTTTAACAAAATCAAACAGTACTTTTCCAATACTCCAGTGCTATCACCATCTAGTCCAGATAGGCCATTAATATTGTATTTAATGGTGTTGGACAATTCAATAGGTTGGGTGTTAGGCCAATATGATGAAGTAGGAAGGAAAGAAAGGGCAATATACTATCTCAGCAAGAAATTCACTGATTGTGAAATGAGGTACTCGTTTATTGAGAAATTATGTTGTGCTTTGGTTTGGACAACGTAGAGATTACAACAATACATGTTGTATCACACGACTTGGTTAATTTCAAAGTTAGATCCTTTAAAGTATATGATGGAGTCGACTACTTTGAACAGGAGAATGGCTAGATGGCAGATTTTGCTTTCTAAATTTGACATAGTTTATGTGAGTCAAAAGGCTGTGAAAGGAAGTATAATAGCTGACTTTCTAGCTAATAGAGCCTTGGAAGATTATGAGCCTTTGAACTTTGATTTCCCAAACGAGGACTTGATGTATGTGGCAACCACTGAAGGAAATTCCCAAGTAGATCATATGTGGAAGCTAAACTTTAATGGAGCTTCAAATGCTATGGGTAATGGAATTGGGGCAGTCTTGGTGTCTCCAAGCGGAGATCATTATCTTATTGCTAGCAAATTGGATTTTGATTGCACGAACAATATGGCAGAATATGAAGCATGCATTATGGGCATTCGTGTAGCTATTGAACGTAAAATCAAAGTGCTAAAAGTGTATGGGGATTTCGCATTGGTGATATATCAACTCAAAGGAGAATGAGAAACAAGAGACCTTAAACTGATTAGTTATCGAAAGATGGTTCTTGAATTAATGGACAAATTTGATGACATCAGTTTCTGTTACCTCCCACGAGGCAAAAACGATGGCTGACTCATTCGCCACCCTAGCCTCTCTGATCAAAGTGAACAAGTTAGATGATATGAAGCCTATTCAAATAAGTATTTATGAAGCTCCGACTCATTGCTATAGTATTGAGGAAGAGGAAAAAGATGATTATCCTTAGTACCTGAATATATTGCAATATGTGAAAAATCATGAGTATCCAAATCAGGCGACAGAGAATGATAAGAGAGCATTGAGAAGAATAGCCATTGATTATGTCCTAGATGGGGAAATCCTATACAAAAAAGGGAGGGATCAGGTACTGTTAAGATGTGTGGACGTAGTGGAAGCTAGAAAAATTCTAGGAGAGGTCCATGAAGGTATCTGCGGAGCACATGAAAATGGTTTCACAATGGCCAGGCAGATCATGAGATTCGGGTACTATTGGTCTACTATGGAAAGAGATTGCATCAATTATGCTAAGAAGTGTCATAAATGCCAAATTTATGGTGATAAGATACATGTTCCTCGTTCACCTCTTCATGTTATGACTTCCCCATGGCTTTTCTCTATGTGGGGTATGGACGTCATTGGGACAATATCGCCGAAAGCTTCTAATGGGCATCGTTTCATCTTTGTGGTTATTGACTACTTTACCAAGTGGGTGGAAGCTGCTCCATATGCAAATTTCATGAAGTTAGCAGTTAGCAGATTCTTGAAAAAGGAGATCATATGCCGATATGGAATGTCTGAGAGGATCATATCCGATAATATGCTGAATTTGAATAATAGCACAATGCGGAGGTCTGCAATCAATTCAAGATCAGACATCATAATTCGTCACCATATCACACAAAGATTAATGGCGTGGTAGAAGCAGCTAATAAAAATATTAAGAAAATTGTGGGACAATGACTGAGACTTACAAAGACTAGCACGAGAAATTACCATTTGCTCTCTTTGCTTATAGGACGTCTATCAGGACTTCGACCGGGGCAACATCGTTCTCTCTGGTTTTTGGAATGGAAGTAGTTTTACCTATTGAGGTTGAAATCCCTTCTCTCCGGGTGTTGGAGGAGTTAAAGTTGGATGAAACAGAATGGGTCCAATCTCGATACGATCAATTGAATTTAATAGAGCGAAAAAGGCTAAAAGCTATTCAGCATGGTCAGATGTATCAAAGGCAAATGATGTGGTCCTACAACAAAAAGATTCATCCAAGAGAATTCCACGAGGGGGACCTAGTGTTAAAGAAGATCCTTCCTATACAAAAGGATTTTAGAGGAAAATGGGTGCCAAATTGGGAAGGCCCATACATTGTAAAGAAGGCCTTTTTTGGATGAGCTTTAATCTTGAGTGAGATGGATAGTAAAAACTTGCCAGACCCTGTAAACTCGGATGCAGTCAAGAGGTACTTTTCCTAAAAGGAGGAGGGATCAAGGTGAAAACCCGCAAAGGGTACTTTGAATCCTAAAAGACAGACTAAAGTGAAAACTCAAAAAAAAAAGAGGGAGAGGCCAAGGTGAAAACTCGCAAAGGGCGCCCTGAGACAAAAGGGGATTTGAGTTGAAAACCCAAAAAGGGCAACTCAAATTTGATCAGAATAGGACATGCGGTGATCTTTCTATGTCTGAATTAATAGGAAAGGGTAGACGGCATCTTAGGGCATCGAAAAAGTTCTGTAGATCTTCTAAACACATGTCAAACTCAAAACGATTCTTAGAAGTTTGTACATAGAAGTTCAAGCTATGATATCTGGGGCACCTGGTCTTCATATTACTTATTGTTCTTGGAATACTTTATTCTCTACTATTCTTGGAGTACTTTATTCTTTGCTATTCTTGGAATACTTTGTTCTTTTTAAGATACTTGTTCTCAATCAATTCCTTTTCTATTTTTTTATATCACCTTCGAGCTATGCCCAAATCAATTCATTTCTTATTCTGTCTTTTTGCAAGCATGTTGCATTAAAGTAATGATTAATGGACTAATAAACTTTCACAAAGGTGGTTTTGCATATTACTCTAGAAGTTTCTAAATAATACAGTAACCTGAAACAAGACTATTGTTTAGAACGCACCAAGTTTAAAGGTTGGAAATCTAAGAAGGAAAAGTCTAATTTAAGACCATTCTTTCGGATTTTATCGTCAAAACATTGATTGAACAAAATGACAAGGTGTCGTGCCGGTAATAAGGCTTAAATGAACAAGCAAGCATTGATCACCAAATAATAAGAAGAAGTTATTCCTGGAGAAGAGAATTCTTCATTTATGCATTAGCATTTGGTATGACTCCTTGGGAATGGTGTAAAGGATCAAAGAGCTTCACAGTTTGTATCCTTGATCTGAAATAGGAGAGGATGGAGAAAAAAGACAGATTTTTCTACCCTTGGGTTACAGTGGGAGAAATATGATATAAATTTTGCATCCCAGTGGATTGAACTTTGAAGTTTACAGTGGCGGCCAATTTGATTAAGTGTTTCTTTGGAGACGCCAACCGGGCAAGAAGGCGTTGTAGCACGTCAGCGATAAAACCTTAATAAACTTTGAGTAATGACAACTTAAATAGGATTATTCTTGGAAAAATGACATTTTGCATTCATTCAAATGTCATTCATACATGTCTAGTTAGGAGCATTTGATTCATTTTGATCATGACATCGTAATCACTAGGCATAATTAGGTTCATAAAATGAATTATACAGGTCATATTCCCAAGAGAACAGATCGGTGAAACCTTAAATCCTATCTCCCTAAAGTTGCACTGGAGTGGATTTGATTTATTCTTCCTTTTTAATATCTTGAATTTTATCTTTTTTGTTGTTTATTTTTGTTACCAAAACCTAAAAAAATCATTTATTTCATATTATTCGTACTATATCTGAATTCAAAGTACTAATTAGCTCTTTTAGTGCTTAGGTTAAAATTGATCTAGCGGTCGCCTTCCTTGGGTACAATTCTCAGAGTACTCACCCACTCCATTGTAAAACTATATTACAACTAGACCCGTATACTTGCAGATACCGCCTTGTAATTCTATATTTTATTGCATCATTCACACTCTGGACATTAGTACGTTCGGAGTCAGTCGGCTATAAGAGAAACTTTACGAACCATGTTCACAATATTCAAACACATAGGGGTAGTCCATGAGACTTACCCTTTTTAAAGAAACTTACCTATAAAAGTCTTAGAATGTGCGAGCAATTCAGGGGTACGAACCCCTATGTCAGATAGATGAACTGATGTGCTCTGCGAAGTACTTTGTTTTGCAAAATTCAGGGTTCACATGTTCTTAATTCCTTTCTTCAAGTATTTATTACTTTTGGTAAATATTAAGTTAAGTTCTTACATGCAAAGTAGGCTCACGTATTATTTCTGCTGCATATCATGAAGTAAGCAAAGTGAGTTCGCAAGCTTCCACTTCCTTTTATTTACATAAGATTTATGTTTTAACTTATGGTGTGATGGAGGTTAGGTTGGGTGTTAATGGAGAGTTACTTAGATGGCTACTGTAACGTTTTATAGCTAGAGTTCGGTGACCAGACTATGTGTAACACCCTCAACCCGACCAGATCTACCATAACTGAATCTTAGGTATTACGTTATTCTTACAAATGTAATTGAAAATTCATCTTTCTTATTCATATAAATGTCTCTTATTGGTATACAACGTATTGTTATATTTACACTTCATCTATGTATAAACTACAATCTAAGGCTACAACAAAGTTTCTTGTCAAAATACAATGTATGTTTATCATTTCAACTCAACAAACTATCAAACTTTCCTACTTTCTCTCTTAGTCTACTATGTACATCTTGGAGTACTATTTATTTAGGTGCAAACTCTAACTATAGACATATTGAATTTCTCTCTTAGTCTACTCTGTACATCTTGGAGTACTATTTATTTAGGTGCAGACTCTAACTATAGACATATTGAATTTTGACTCCATTAACTTATGCACACACTTTGACACTCCACTTGATTTCCTCTATAAGCATAATAACCCAATGCATTGCTTTCTTAGCGTATCCCTGGCATCATCTCTCGGCACATTATCCATTACAGACTTGAAAACAAAAAAACTTTAGTAAGTTGGTAAGAACTTAGTAATCTAAACCATAGAATACCTTTTCCAATCATTCTACATTGCACATGGTATATTGCACATCCTTGAGTCTTTCTTGAACTTTCTTTATTCTTTGGCGGGTACAATACTGAGGCTACCATATTTCTTTCTTACTTCAAAGCCATCTTTCTTTCTCTTAGGCGTACTAGCCTTAACATCTCTTTTCCTTCTATATATTTTCTTAACTCTTATCTTTATATAACCCTTAACCTCTTCATTTACCTTATTATCAAATTTAATAACTTATTCCATACTCACTAGACTTATCATTATCTTCAGGCGGGTAGACTGTGCCCAATACTTATCTCAGAATTCACCCATATCTTCCTTACTTTATTACATTCTTGAATGCCTCCAGACGTACCAACATGTAGATTGTGAATACTACAACTAAAGATATAGATTTCAGGCAGTGTTCGCAAGTATACGGGTCAAGTTGTCATATAGTTACAACGAAGTAGGTAATTACATAGAGGATCGTAACCAAGGGATTGCAGTTTGGGGAAGATTGTTATCAAACTAATTACGGGAAATAATTACTAATCTACTTGTGTCACAAATTATTAGTGTTAATATGGAAGGAAAATGATAATAATATTAATAAACTAATTAAATTGATTTAAACCTAAATCTACTCCTAAGTTCATGTATAGGCTTCTCCTATCCCTTGTTTCAACAACACGAGTTCCTTTATTCTAGATCCAGTTATTTTACCTAATTAATTGTTGATGTAGGGTACTGATCTACCGTAATTCAGTGTAGCAGATTAAACCAATTTTCAGACTTTAAGAGCTTGAAAGCAAGCATTTTCATTAAGTTCTCTTAAATTTACTTTAAGATAATAAAATGTGCAAATTGAGTCTTTTATCAATTTTAGGGGCTAAATGAAGCCTAAAGGTGAGCTAATTAACTTTGTAAGTGTGCAGGAGACTATTAGAAGGCGTAATAAAAAATACTGGTTACTATGTTGCAACACAAATGATCAATGTTGCAATAGATCAGCTGTTTGGGAAAGGAAGAACTTAAAACCCTATGCCTGACAACCCTAGGAAGTCATTAAGGTGGGAGTTAACCTAAAATTGGTATGGCCTGTCCGTGAACACCTTCACCCCAAACCAGTATGGATTGTAAGGTCGAAGATAAGTTGTTCTTGATGACTCATTATTTGAGTGGAAGATTGGAAGATCTTGTTGGGATAGCAACTAGTTGATTGAAAAAGAACCTAAAGCAACCGTTGATGGGAATTACTGAAGCAAGCTAATCACCCATAATTAGATTTGATTTATTCTATCGTTTGATCTCTTTAATTTTATTTCATTATGTTTTTTTTCTTTTATTATTATAAAACCCTTCACAACTCCCTTTATTTAACTTTCATACTATAACTCAATTAGAGTATTAACTAGATCTTTATGTGTTTAGGTTAAAATTGATCTAGCACTCACCTCCCTTGGGTACGATCCTCGAAATCCACCCCTCCTCCGTTGTAACTATATTACAACTAAACTCGTTTACTTGTGGATACCACCTCATATATCTATTTATTTTACTACAGTATTCACACTCTGAACGTTAGTATGTCCAAAGGCGGTCAAGTTGTTGGTGCCGTTGCTGGGGAGGCAATGTCACTAGGTTAATTTTTTTTTNTTTGCACTTCAGAAAGACTATAATGCTGGGGTTTGTGCAAGTGTACAAAATCATTATCAAGTAATAAGTAAGTATCGAGTTATCGTCTCCACAGGGATTCTATTGGTGTTAAGTCACATAATTTGTAAAATTATATTAACAATTTGGTAAATAAAAACACAATATAGTTGAGAAGTGGTTATTAAAATATATTAAACAAAATGCAATGATCCCTAATGCAAATTATCCTAAGTATGCAAACTATATGAA
>JABFAF010276559.1:0-14219 GCA_013677275.1 Gossypium schwendimanii | reverse complement strand
TAGCAATATCATCACATGGTAAGATATGGTACATAACATAGCATCACTTATATCATACCTTTCATAAACGTGAATATTCATACTTTGATCATGGGTACATCATACCTTTCCATATTTGTTGTAGTGAAGTAAATCGAAACCCTTATCGAAGCTCACACAAAGTGTGCTAAACCATCCCTTTTCATTAATCGATAGTCGTCACCATCCCTTTTCATAGTTGATGGTCATCACCATCCCTTTTCATAGTTGATGGTCGTTGATCGAGTGTTTAACATCACAGCAATAATGTGCAAGCATACACTATCGATGCAAGTATAGTAGACAGATATGAGTCTGTCAGATATCAATCCCACGAGGATGGTTGTCTTTTGTCTATCAATGTCAATGCAATAAATAGATGGGAATGATATAAATTGTGAGTGTAGTTGTCAAAGCAATAACTTGAAAACAATAAGATAAAATATAATACTGATAAACTAGGAACCCCAAGGTGAATATTCAATAGAATGCTAAGTGCTCACAAGGTATAAAAAGATAGGTGATTGTCGATGCATTAAGTTGCAATGAATATTTTACCAAGGTTAACTTCTATATCCAATCAAAGACTTAAACATGCACATTAGCCACACCTTCCGATGATGCAATGGAACACTATTGAGAATAAGTGGATTAAATTCCTCTAATCCTCAAGTAGCTTCCGTTGTCATGCTTGTTAGCTTGAATTGTTACTGCACCTTCCAGTGGCAGTGACCATAATAACACTTCCATGCTAAAAAACATTCAAAACTAATGATTAAATAGTAGAAACAAGATTCAATGAACTAAGATTCAACCTAGAAATCATGTGTACTTCCTTACTAACATGAAATAGAAAGTAATTACCAGTGTTTAGAAAAGAAAAATAAAAGAAACAAGTGGAGAATACTATTCCTAGACAACTCGAATTGAATCTCTTTATTCCCTCTTGTGTCGCACTCAGGGCTCCTTATCAAGAGTTGGTTTGCATCCCTTTCTTGTCGGTTCACCCGTAAAAGACTTAAGTTACCATAGCCAAAAGCTTCAAAGGATAGGTTGAAGAAGATGATTATCTTTAAAAAGATCTCCTTTTTTTTCCTTTTTACGTGAATATTTATCCTCTTCCAAATAGTACAAGTGTCCTTTCATCAAAATCACGCTGCCTCTATACGTACAAGTTGGTTATACCAGACTGGATAGCTCACACATTTCTGTTCTCATCTGAATAATTGTCAGGTGAGGCGACAACTCTGGGCGCAATCTGAAAATACTTATGCAGTGACATCAGTACCAAAACATGAAAAAATTAAGGATAAATAGGATAAGATCCACTGAGTTATAAAATGCAATTTACTGAATTGAAAATGCTAAAATATGTGCTAAAGTAGCTAAATGGGTAAAAATTAACCAATAAGTAGGGAGAAAACATATGTTCTTTCTAGTACTATCACACCCCCAAACTTGAGTTTTTACTTATCCTCAAGTAAAACAGAAACTAGAAAGGCTACACAAGAATTCACTAAGACAAATGATCATTCTAGCAACTTGAATCACCTAAAATCCCAATGAATGAGTCACATTCAGAAGACAGGATATTGCATCAATAATACATAAGTATGAATGAATAAGATTGTAACTTCATCAAAACCGGTATCATGCTTTAAATCCTAAATTTTATCTACCAATATAACATTCCTTGTACAATATATGTCTCTTTTTTTGTTTTTCTCTTTTTGTGAATAAGGGATATCGTTGCCTTACTGCACCTTTGTTCCTGAGAAGTAACTATGGAGTGCAACAAACCCCCAGGGAGTATGTAATTACGTCAACACACACTAATGCAGCGACAACCTTTAGCCAAATTCATTTTTCTAACACTTGCATTAGATTGTTCCCTCTTTAACATTCCACAATACACCCACTTTGGAGTGTCTCTTATTCATAACTATATATACATATAAGTAGCTGTAAAAGGTAAATTCATTCAAGATTCAAGGAATGCTACCAGTCATCCATTACTAATGCAACCTAAATCATTCATCAAATAATTGAAGATACAACATTCAGTCAAATTTATCCAACTCATTCATTGATAGTTCACATGATTCAAGAATTAAGCATCGAATGTAACAAAAATTTTCAAACACATTTGCATTAACCACAGATAGACCTTGCATGTTTCAGTTTTTTTTGAAATGTGGGTGTATTTCCAAAACCCATATGCATTCCCCCAAAATTAAAGTTTGTAATGTCCCCAATGTGCTAACATTAAAATGCAATGACAATTAAAATGCAATGACAATGCGCACTAACAAAGTGAAAATATGTATCAATACTACATCTAAAACTTAAAGTAAACTAACTCAGTTTTCCTCGGCCATCAATGTGGCTGCACAATGCTTCTTCTTCCTTATCTTTTTCTCCTTCTTCTTGTGCCTTTTGTCTTTGGAGCACTTCTCTTCTTTTCTTTGGGCTTCGTACGGTCCTCAAATCACTCCTAAGTTTACGGTGCTGCCCTAGCATCATCGACTGCTTCTTGTGTAGGAGGGGTCACCTTGAGTGGTTCAGTATAGACCGCTATTGCCAATGAGTTGTGGTGCTCCTTACTAGTTACCTCTACAGCTTCCGCCGGTCTATCTCCTTCTCACTCCAAATTATCAGTAGTTGCACCCACAAACTCGAATGCATTGATAATGTTCTCAGTGGATTCTTTCTCAGTATTTTCTTCCTCAGCCTTCTCATTCACAACTGCAACACGAACTTCCTCTCTCTCACATCAACTTCCTCCTCAATAGTAGGCGTCTCTTGACCAGCAATGAAGTCACCCTCGACCAAGATATCAATCCTAAGCATGTACTGCTCAACGTCCCGTGATTCCACTTCTTTCTCAACATCAGTTACATGCACAATGAGAGGGGATTCCATCGATCTGTCTCGGTCCCTTAAGTTATCCTCCTCGGATGAGGGTTCCTAATCTCAGATAATTGGTGGGAACATTGGAAATTCTAGGAGTGGGGTTGGGCTTAACTGACTTAATGCGGCTATAATAGAGTTATTATAGGCCATGGTATAAGCGTAGAACAAATTTTGTGATCTGTCCATATCCTCTATTGTAGCGACAAGCCTAATCTACTTGTTGCTGATGGAATTAGCCAACTTCTCGATATCCTACATTTTGTGCAACAATGATGTTTCTGTAGTCAGGTTTGTTCCCTTGCTTTCTGCGTTGGTTTTACCCTTCCTTATCTTGCTGGTCTCTGCTACCTTTATTGCTAGTATATCTTGGCCACGAGTCATTCTTTCAATAGAGGCTTCATTTATCGGGCCCTTATTCTTTAGGACCTCTTTATCATCATAGGGCACGATCCCTTTCTACTGGTACAGTCGTATCACCAATGACGGGAAAGCCAAAATTCCAGTTTACTTTATGGCGTAGTCAGTAATTTTCTGGTGGAGTATTGCACCGGCATCAATCTTTCTTCCCTTGACAATTGAATGTATCAGGCACATTCTATCAAGGTTGACTGTGGTGCTGTGAGTAGAGGGCAGTAGCCTGCAGTTGACAAAATGAAACCAAATTTTTTTTTGGATGTCAATAAGCGACGATGCATTGTATAATTCTTTTCATGTGAACCCGTCTACAACGCTCTTTCGACACTAAATCTTTCACCAACATGTCCTTTTTGTCGTCTGTGATATCCTCAATAAACTTTGAATGTTCATCTACATCCACTTTAGTGTTGTACAGCTCATTGATTTTTTTAGCATCCCATGGGATTAAGCCTTCTTGAACAAAGACAAACTCTAACTTATGGTCATAAAGGTTAGCGTAAAACTCACGTACCAATGAAGGAGAATAGCTTCCAGGATGTGTGTAGAGAGCCTACCACTTCAGCTTAGAGATGGTTTTGTAGACTTGCTTGCCCAAGTCTTGTTATTGCGAAAGGAGAATTCCTTATTCTGGGTGGAAGTTTTGCTTCAAAATGTTGTCTTGAAACCGGTCCTTGGCCGCTTTCATTAAAAAGATCACATATTCTTTTTTCTCTATTCGCATAGAGGATTTTGATTCACGAATTGCAATTGCAGAGGATAAGTGTTCTTCAACAGGTTTGGTGGCTTTCTTAATTGATCCTTTCATTCTTTCAATATTCTGGTTGTTTTGTAGAGTGAAAATGGTTTAAAGTTGTAAAGGTACGAGCTTGGGAAAGAGAAGGTGAAAAAAAAATGACTACTTTGGATGTGTTACAGTCAGCATAGTGAAGAGGGGATTTATAGTGAGTGAAAGAAAAAAAATGAAAAGGCGTGACTTTTGTGAAGGGAAATAAAGTTGGTGGGAATAATTATGTCCAATGAGAATTGTGCCCGCTCGGACAGATCAGACGGCTAGGAGACTTTTTTATCAAACGGTGGGATCTTAAATTTCTGATTTGCCCTTATTCTTGCTGAGTCATAAGTGACAGTACAATAGTACGAAATACACTGACAATAAAGCCCAAGTGCTTCAAAAATGGTACCTAATTATACTGTAAAAAAAAATTAAAACAAACTTGAATAGAAACAAAAATAAAATACATAATAAATTTCATAAGAATTAAAAATTTCTGACCAATTTAATGGTCTCTGCCTACTTTGGATCAATAGTCCTAAGATAATGTTTCAATCGCTGGCAATTCACTTTGAACTGGTGTTTATCATGTAAATCTCTGATTGTGACTACACCATGAGAAAATACTTTAACAACTTCGAAAGGTCTAGATCAATAAGAGCGCAATTTACTCGGGTGCAATTTCAGTTTAGAATTGAATAATAAAACTTGTTGACCCACGATAAATTGTTGCTGCAAAATAATTCTGTCATGCCATCGTTTTGTCTTTTCCTTGTAAATTGTAGCATTTTCATAGGCATTTCGCCTAATCTCCTCTAATTCAATGGTATCCAATAACCTTTTCTTTCCAGCAGCTTAATAGTCCATGTTCACTTGCGTAATTGCCCATATTGCTTTGTGCTCCAGTTCAACTGGCAAGTGACATGCTTTCCCAAAAACCAATTGATATGGTGACATCCCTAATAGAGTTTTGTATGCTATCTGCAATGCCCATATAGTGTCATCCAGTCTGGAAGACCAATCTTTCCTCGAAGGGTTCACAACCTTCTCAAGAATGTTTTTAATTTTTTGATTCGATACTTCAACTTGTCCATTAGTTTGTGGATGATAAGTAGTAGTCATTCTATGATTAACGCCATATCTCTTTAGTGCAGCTACCACTTGGTTCCAATGAAAGTGTGTACACTGATCACTAATCAATGCTTTCGGTGTGCCAAAGGGGGTGAGTATATGCTTGTGAAAAAATTTAAGCACTGTCTTTGTATAATCTTTTGGGACTGCAACAGCTTCAACCCACTTTGAGACATAGTCAACAGCTACTAATATATAAAGATTTCCAAATGAACTTGAAAATGGTCCCATAAAATCCATACCCCAAACGTCGAACAATTCAACCTCCATAATTGGCTGCTACAACATTTCATTGCATCGAGATATAGAACTAGTCCGCTGACACCTATCACATTGATTTACAAAATTGTGGGCATCTTTGAATAATGAAGGCCAGTAGAATTTTTATTGGAGAACCTTAGCGACAATTTGCATACAACTGAAATGACTCTATAAGGAGCATCATGACAGTGCTTCAATATGGAAAGCATCTCCTCTTCTGGAACATAGCGTCGAATAATGTTGTCATTGCAGACCTTGAATAAATATAGTTCGTTCCAATGATACTTCACTACTTCACGAAGAAATCTTTCATTTTTATAGCCTGTGACACCCAATGAGAGTTTTCCATACACTAGATTATTAACCAAATCCGCATACCAAGGGGTTGCATCTACACCAAGTAACTTCTCATCTGGGAATGCGTCGATAATTTTAAGTATGTTTCCATCTTCACTGCCAACTTTTAATCGAGATGGATGGCCTACAACCTAATTCTCTGAACCTTGTAGTCTTTTATCAAAATGTCAAATTCTTGCAACTGTAAGATCCCGCGTATCAATTTTGGTTTTGCATCCATCTTCGTAAAAAGATATCTCAATGTTGAGTGATCAATAAATACGATAACCTTCGCATCGATAAGATAAGAACGAAACTTGTCGAAAGCAAAGACTACAACCAACAATTCTTTCTCTATAGTGGTATAATTGATTTGAGCCTCTATAAGATTTTTGCTAGCAAAATTGATAGCGTGAAATATTTTTCCCTTGCGTTGTTTTAGAACAGCACCCACAGCAAAGTTGCTTGCATCGCACATAACTTCAAAAGGTTGAGACCAATTTAATTGAATGAATGCATCTAGACATGCATCGTCAAAGAAGAATTTTAGATTCTATTCCAGTAACAAGCATAAGGGCTTTGTAATTTTTGAGAAATCTCTAATAAATCTTTAGTAAAACCCAGCATTCCCAAGAATACTGCGAATAACTTTTACATTTGTCATTGGAGGTAATTTCTAAATGATTTCCACATTAGCTTTGTCTACTTCAATGCCTTGACTGGAGATGCGATGGCCTAACACTGTGCCTTCAGTTGCCATAAAATGACACTTTTCCCAATTTAGAACAAGATGTGTGTCTTCACATCACAAATTGTCAGTGCAATGGTGAAAATCATTCCCATAGACTAAGAAATCATCCATAAAAACCTCTAAAGATTCTTTAATCATATCTAAGTCTATTGTCATCATGCACCTTTGAAATGTGGCTGGTGCATTGCAAAGACTGATATGCATACGACGAAAAGCAAAAGTACCAAAAGGATTGGTGAAAGTTGTTTTCTCTTGATCCTCCGGTGTAATAGCAATTTAATTGTACCCAGAATAGTTGTTTAAGAAGCAGTAATAGGCTTTTCCAGTAAGCTTGCCGAGCATTTGGTCAATGAAAGGAAGTGGGAATGGTCCTTCCTTGTGGCAACATTAAGTTTATGATAATCTATATAGACTCACCATTCCTTAGGAATGCATGTAGGAATTAATTCGTCTTTGTCGTTGCTAACCATAGTGATGCCATTTTTTATGGAATGCATTTCACTAGACTTACCCAATTGTTATTAGCAGTCGGGTAAATAATTCCAGCGTCAAGCCATTTTATAATTTCTTTCTTAACAACTTCCTTCATCTTCTTGTTTAATCTTTTTTGTTGCTCAATTGATTGCTTGCCTTAATCTTCCAACTTGATCTTGTGCATGCAAAAAGATGGACTAATATACCTCGAATATCAGTAATGCTCCTAGCAATAGCTCGTTTATGTTGCTTAAGAATATGGACCAATTTGTCTTCTTGATTTACATCTAGTGTTACGGAGATAATAATTGGGAGAGTATCGTTATCACCAAGAAAGACTTATTTAAGATGAGTAGGTAATGGTTTCAATTCCAAAGTAGGAGCTTCGTCAATAGATGGTTTGAAAATTGGAGCTATTTTGTTTGCCAAGTCTAAGGATTCAATCTGCCATGCATGCCTGACTTCAATATTATTAGCTTAAACCATGCTGTCACAATCATCTAAGAATTCATCATCAGATGTCACTGCAAACTCCTTAAATAGTATTGTGCTTTGGTCATTGAATTCTTCCTCGATTAGATCATCTAACACATCGACAATATGGCTTTCTTCTTTGTCCTTGCATTGAATAGATTTGAAAACACAAAAGGTAATGTGCTCATCATTAAGTCGCATGGTTAGTTCACCTTTGTAAACATCAATAAGAGTTCGTCTGGTGGCTAAAAATGGTTGTCCCAAGATTATGGGAACCTCTTTGTCTACCTCACAATCAAGTATGATAAAATTATCTAGAAAAATGAATTTATCCACATGAACTAAGATATCTTTGATTTGCCCTTTAGGTTGAGCCAAGGATCGATCAACTAGTTGCAATGTCACTACAGTAGGTTTCATGTGACCAATTCCCAACTTTCTAAAAGTAGATAGTGGCATTAGGTTGATGCTAGCTCCCAAGTCACATAAAGTCTTGCCCAAATAATGGTTGCCAATTGAACATTGGATAGTAAAGCTCCCAGGATCTTTCATTTTGGTGGGCAACTTATTTGTCAAAATAGCACTACAGCCCTCGGTGAGTGTAATAGTTTCCATATCACTGAGCTTCTTCTTCTTGGACAAGAGTTCCCTCATGAATTTCCCATAATTCAAAATTTGCACAAGAGCGTCTACTAAAGGAATATTAACCTGAAGCTGCTTCAGTGTGTTCAGGAACTGTTGGTACTACTTATCCTGTTCATTCTCCCTAAATCTTTGTGGAAAAGGTAAAGGTGGAGATACATCTGATTGCACCGACACCTTTGATTGCATCAACAATTTTGAGGGTTGAACATTAGGCATATGAGTAACAATTTGTGGAACCTCCTTATCTGGTACATCCATAAGCTCTTCAGATTCAACCTTCTCACCAGGGATCACTTCACCAATACCTTAAGGTGCTACAATAGAGTTTGTAGTTGGCTCGCTAGTTTGTTTACCACTCTTGAGAGGGATAGCCTTACAGTTTTCTTTCCCTCTCGAACTAGGATTTCTCATATCACTAGGTAGTATGCTTGGTAATCGAGTATTCAAATTCGAAGCAAGTTGTCCTAATTGTGCCTCCAAAGCCCAAATAGAAGATGAATTCCCTTGCACAATAGCTTCAGCGCGAGTCATATGTTCCCGCATTAAAGCTTCAAGAGCTGCTAACGGATCAGAAGGAGAAGCTAGAGTGTACTATCATCGTCGATGTCCTAGAACATGTTGATTCGGTATTGAAAAGTGTTGTGGCTACGTCTGATTCTGATGTGGATGCATTTGGCTCTAATTCTAATGTGTATGTATCTGGCTGTGTTGATTGTAGTTCTGTTGTTGTTGATTGTAATTCCCTTGTCTTGAATTATAATTGCCTTGGGGTAGATATATTCCCATATCGGAATATCGTAGCATTTTGTCTAGCATTCTAATTTCCCCTAAACTGTTGATTGCATGCAGAATTATTATAAGAGGTACCATAAGAATTGTTGCAGATGTTACTGGCATAAAAGACATTCTCTACATGTTGTGGGCAATCTTCATCGTTGTGGTTGTCACTACAAATCTCACAACAAAAGGTAGGAACATCAACTTGTTGTGTGGCTTGTATAGGTGCAACGTCACTAGTTCCTTGCATATTTTTATCATATTTTCAAGAGAAGAAACTTGAGCACTAAGTGCAGATATTGCGTCCAATTCAATAACTCCCAAAGTCGCTTTTGCTCGTGCAGCTCTAGAGATAAGATATTGATAATCATTCTGAGCACTTCTCTCAAGAATTCCAATAGAATCATTATAAGTACAATCCAGTAGAGGACCATTTAACCCATGATAGAAAGTCTCAATTTATGTTTCTTGCTGATTGCCGTGCATAGGACAATGTCGAAGCAAAGATTTATAATGTTCTCATATGGTGTGAAGATTCTCATCATCCAACTGATGATAAGTTGAATATCATTTCGAAGACAAGCGTTCATTGTCGGCGGGTTAAATCACAAAACAAACTGTGTTGCTAATGCATTTCAAGAAGTAATTAATTTGGTAGGTAGTCTAAGGAACCAAGTACGAGCTCTTCCCTACAAGGAATAAGGAAAAAATTGCATCTTCAAAGCGTCATCAGGAATGCCTTGTTGACTAAAGGAAGCACAAATTAGTAAAAATGATTTAAGATGTTCTTGTGTATCTTTATGTGGCAGTCCAACATATTGCCTATTAGAGTTCAGCATTTGAAACATTACTAGCTTTAATTCAAAATTTCCAGCTTGGATTGCTGGCCTAACAACTCCTGGTTGTAACTCATCCAAGACAAGTACTACAAAATCTCGTATATTCATGTTTTGTATTTGAGCATCTTGCTGGAACGATGGGTTATTAGCATTTTGTTGCTGCATCAAGGGTATGACTTCATAGTTTCTAAGTAAAGCCATATTCTTTTGGTCTCAATGTCTCCTCCAAACAGTTCTTTCAACTTTTAGATCAAAATCAACAATAAACTCTGATATGCTTTGGGTCATAAAACTCCTAACATAAAATGTGAAAATAGTGGCAAAAGAAAAACAAGTTAGTAACAACTAATTATTATGAAATAAAAACAAACAAAAATAATCATCAAACAAACATCATCCCCGACAAAAGTGCCAAAACTTGATCGCCTGTTTAACGTCACAGCAATAATGTGCAAGCATCCACTGTCGGTGCAAGTATACACTGTCGGTGCAAGTATAATAGACAGATATGAGTCTGTTAGATATCTATCCCTTGATGATGGTTGTCTTTTGTCTATCAATGTTAGTGCAATAAGTAGATGGGAATGAGATAAATTGTGAGTGTAGTTATCGAAATAATAACTTGAAAACAATAAGATAAAATATAATACTGATAAACTGGGATTCCTAGCATGAGTATTCAATAGAATGCTAAGTGCTCGCAAGGTATAAAATGATAGGTGATTGTTGATGCATTAAATTGTAATGAATATCTTACCAAGCTTAACTTCTATATTTAATCAAAGACTTAAACATGCACATTAGCCATACCTTCTGGTGATGGCAATGGAACGCTATTAAGAATAAGTGGATTAAATTCCTCAAATCCTCAAGCAACTTCTGTTGTCATGCTTGTTAACTAGAACTGTCACTACACCTTCCTTTGTTAGTGACCGCAATAACACTTCCTTGCTAAAAAACATTCAAAACCAATGATTAAACAGTAGAAGCAAGATTGAATAAAATAACATTCAACCCAGAAATCATGTGTACTTCTGTACTAACATGAAATAGAAAGTAGTTACCAACGTTTAGAAAAGAAAAATAAAAGAAACAAGTGGAGAATACTATTCCTAGACAACTCGACTTGAATCTCTCTATTCCCTATTGTGTCGCACTTAAGGCTCCTCTTCAAGAGCTGGTCTGCATCCCTTTCACATCGATTCACTGTAGAAGACTTAAGCTACCATAGCCAAAAGCTTCAAAGGATAGGTTGAAGAAGATGATAATCCCCAAAAACCTCTCATTTTTTTCTCTTTTTACGTGAATATTTATCCTCTTCCAAATAGTACAGGTGTCCTTTCATCAAAATCATGCTACATTTGTACGTACAAGTTGGTTATACCAGACTGGACAACTCACACATTTTTGTTCTCATCTGAAAGTTGTCAGGTGTGGCGACAATTCTGAGCGCAATCTAAAAATACTCATGCAGCGACATCAATACCAAAACATGACAAAATTTAGGATAAATAGGCTAAGATCCACTGAGTTATAAAATGTAATTTACTAAACTGAAAATGCTAATATATGTGCTAAAGATAACTAAATGGGTACAAATTAACCAATAAATCGGGAGAAAACATATGTTCTTTCTAGTACTATCAGTCGTCACCATCCCTTTTCATAATTGATAACCAAAGTTATCCCTTTTCATATCTGATAGCCGATACGCCGTTCAAATTTTTCGCTGAAAAATAATTTTATATTATAAATTAATAGCATTTAAAACATAATATAAAATGCTATTTAAATGTACAAACTTACCTGGCTAAATTGCAGAAATGATAAAGTATTGGGGCATTTTGGTAATTTTCCATTCTTCTAAATTTTCCACTTGATCTAAATTAATAATTTTATTCAATCAATTAATTTAGACAGTAAAATAATTTATTTTATGCAATGGAGTCATTTTTACATTTTTACAAAATTACCCCAGTATTTTACTTTTATTCAATTTAGTTCATATGCCTAAAACATGCAAATTAACCATTTCTAATGCCAATTCACATCAGTTGAATATTCATGGCACACAAAACAGCCCACATTTGTAATAATTTCACATCCAATCCTTTTAGTTTTACTAATTTAACAATTTGGTCCCTAATTGACAAATTCATCAAAAATCACTTAAAAAATACTTTTAAATAAAAAGTAATATCTCAAATTCATCATTTAACATAAAAAAATCACTAAATTCATCAATGGCAATGTTCAAAATCTTTAACAATTTCAAAATCGAATGTACGGGCTAGCTGGACTTAGTTGCAACAATCTCAAAAACATAAAAATTAGAAAAAATTGATAAATGAATGACTTACATGCATCCATTTTTGTTTGGCTAAAGCTTGGAGCTTCTCCTTTTCTTTATCTGTGGTGACATTTGGTTTAAAGAAGAATGAAGAAAAACAAATCATAATTTTCATCTTTATTTTAATTATAATACGTATTTTTAATTATTACAACATTTATACATAAAGAAAACAAACTTTAAAGTTCCCTTGTCGTCCAACTATCTTTAGGATGGCTAATTTACTCAATAAGTCAATCCAATTATAATTCATTAATCAATTAACACCTTTTAACTAATAGCAATTGACTTTTTCCACTTTTACAATTTAGTCCTTTTCGCTTAATTAACTATTGAAACGTTAAAATTTTTTAACAAAACATTAATACCACATTAATGACATTTCAAAAATATTTATAAAAATATTTATGGTTCGTTTTATAGAAATGAGGTCCCAATACCTCATTTTCTAAAACCTCTTAACCTTAGGGCCTTACCACTTGAACTTAATTAATCATTCACATCACATAAATTACCATAACAAAAATATTTTTAAAACCATACTCAACTTGTAAATATTCATAAATAATATTTATGAACTTACTCATCGGATTTGTGGCTCCAAAAACCACTATTTTCGACCTACTGAAAAATGGGCTGTTATAACTCTCCCCTCTTATGAAAATTTCATCCTCGAAATTTCTCACCTGATACAAGCCATCAAGTCGAGTCTTTCTGCCATCTTCTTAATGGTAATCCACAGATAAATCAGTTATAACTCTCCACGATTCAAAACTCGCATCATAAATCATATTAAAACTTGATACTATATTTGAACTTAACTGAGCAGCTATTATGTTCTCCTATCATCACTTTATCATTAGTAGTATATCTATCGAGAAAATTTGTAACACCCCTTACCTGAGACCATTGCCGGAGTCGAGCACGAGGCGTTAACCAACTTAACTTACTAGATCGGAGCATAAAAATTTTCTTTTAAAATTAATTCATTCATGTTCAATCAATATGTCTCTAATAAGGACCCTCAAGACCCTAAAACATGCAACGAAAATGGTTCGGGTCCAAATCAGGAACATTAAAAATTTTTCGAAAACTTAAACAAATCAAAATAATTTATTTCACTATTCATAATAAAACTATCCACCCGAGTAATAGTCACTAATTTAATTATAACTCGAGTTACGAAACTCAAAATTTAGATCCATAAATTTTCTCTGAAACTAGACTTATATATCTTCTTATCATAAAATTTCCATAATTTTTGGGTTAACCAAATAGTACAATTTATTTGTTAAATTCTCCCCTATTTCATTGCTCAATAGTTCTGACCCCTCTTCACTAAAAATCAATTATCTCATTGTACAGAATTTGGATAATGTTCTTGTTTGTTTCTTTTGAAAATAAACTCACTAAGGAATATCTACATATAAATTATAACTCATAATTATTTATATACAATGTTTAATGATTTTCTAAATTTAGAATAGGGGACTTCAAAAACCATTCTGACCCTTTCTGACTAAAATTCAAATATCTCATAATATAAAATTTCTTCGCCTACACTGTTTTTTCATGTAAAAATAGGCTCGATAAGATTTAATTATATATCTCATTCACTCTCTAATTCTATTTCTACTATTTTTGGTGATTTTTCAAAATCACATCAATGCTGCTGTCCAAAAACTGTTCCATTGCAAATTTTTACTCTTTTATAATTTCTTTGTTTTAACTATCATTTAGGCATACATAGCACCAAAACATGTTCTTAAATAGCCATTTTAATAGCTAATCATTATTGAGTATTTACATACTATTCATTAGCCATATCATAAGGACACACAAACAAAATGACTAAGTCCCTATACATGCCATAACTTAAAACGTTTCCAATCACAAAATACTGAGTTAGTCTGTTGATAGTGTGAAATGAGCTCCGACTTCTTTACTATCCCCGAATTGGATTGGGAATACTATAAAAAGAAGGGAAATAAAAGGGTAAGCATAAAGCTTAGTAAGTTTACAAGCAAATAAATAACAACATTTATCATAAATAATTATACT
>JABFAF010276544.1:0-20904 GCA_013677275.1 Gossypium schwendimanii | reverse complement strand
AAGAAAATATCTTAATTCATATTTCTTCCCATAAAAAGAATATTATTAATTGTTTTGACTAAAAATACAAAAGGAAAGGAAATCTTCAATGGATGCCATTCATAAGGTCCTCACCTACTAAATTTAGACTCACCTATCCCCTTCTCAAAATATGATAGTCGTAGTTTATCATCTCAAGTATAGTTTAAATTTAAATAATATTAATCGTATTATTATTAGAACTTTACGATTCTCTTATAATTTACCAAAAAATTTGTTACATAAATATAATCTAACTATAATTAAAGGAAACAGTTAAATTATATTTGCAAAGTTCTAATAATAATATGCTACTGTAAACAGAATATAGAAAAGTCAAATTGTAATTCAACAGTCAAACTCAATTTTTATTTAAACAAGTCAACAGTATAGATATAATCTTTTCACGCGTAATACGAATTCCTAACAGTCTGAAAAGGAAAGTTTCTTTGGTCAACGCACGCAGTTTGTCACTTTCATTTTTTATATTTCCCTTAACATAGTATTTTGGTGACACTTTTTCTTAATTTAGTATTTAAATTTGATATTTTTTCTTAAATTGATATTTAAACGGTCTAATTTGATACTTAAATTTGACTCTTCTTTTCTTAAATTGGTACCTAATTTTTTTTTATTTGGTACTTGTGAAACTTTTTACAAATTACTCTAATATACTAATAATTTTATTTTTTTATGAAGTAGCAAAAATAATTATTGTATAACCTACATGTGATAGATGATATGTTATTTTTTGCATTTTATATGTTCAATTACTTTTAATTTTATTTACTTAATTAATCATTTTTCTAATTGAAAATAATGAAAATAATTCATTGAGCATAGCTCACTACCTATTTTTTTAAACATGAATTTCCTCTAATACTAATAATATTTTTGTAGCATGAAAAAAAAATTAAAACCGTTAGTATTTTGCGTAATTTGTATAACATTTAATAAATTTATGTACCAAATTAGAAAAAAGTGTCAAGTTTAGATATCAAGTTGAGTAAAAAAAGTTTTAAGTACCAAATTAAGAAAAAAAAAATGTCAAATTCAGGTACCAATCGTTATATTAAGCCTTTATTTTTTTTAATAATTTAGTAGATAATTTGAAGAAAATTTTTATCAACGGTTTAAAAATTTAGTTTAACTTAATTTTAAATTTAACAATGAATTTATTTTTATTTTATATTCGTAAATAATAGATAATCATAATAAATTATACAAATTTTATTATATTAACTCAATTTCTATAATTACCCCAACAATCCATTGCCTTCTCTTTCTTCTCCTTTCCTCCCAAGTAAAAACCCTTTTTATCTGTTTTAATCCTAAACCCCAACAATCCTAGTTCCAGGCTTTCAACCGCCAATGCATTCATCAGAACAACCGCAAACGCCGACGTCAGAACCATCTGGACCTCAACCACCGCAAACACTCCTCAACTTAATCACAACTGTTCTCTCTCTCCTCCTCCTTTCTTCCCTCACCGTCCGCTCTTTCGTCGGCCGGTGGCAAGTCCTCCGGTCAAAGCTTTGCACTCTCCAATCATCTCTTTCCTCCATCTCTGAATCTCCTCCTGGGATGACAACTCCTTGCTTCACACTCTTTTCCCTTCCCTTCTCTCCACTCTTCAACGTTTAAAACCTCTCTCCGATCAATGCACTCTCTCTTCCTTCACCGGCGGCAAACTCCTCATGCAAAGCGACCTCGACATTGCTTCCTCTTCTCTCTCTACCCATCTCCATGACCTCGATTTGCTTCTCAGATCTGGCGTTCTTCACCAATCCAACTCCATTTTGTCTCACCCGGGACCTGGCTTTGATAAAGATGATTTGGGATTTTTCATTAGGGATGTCTTCACCCAAATTCAGATTGGAGGTATCGAGTTCAAAAAGAAAGCTTTAGAATCACTCCTTCAGCTTCTCAACAAGGACGAGAAATCTACTGCTGTGGTTGCTAAAGAAGGAAACATTGGCTATTTGATAAGTCTTCTCGAAGTTAACAGCCAGCCTTTGATTAGAGAACAAGCTGTTTTAGCAGTGTCGATGTTGGCTTCTTCAAGCCAACATTCGAGAAAAATCATCTTCGAAGAGGGAGGATTAGGGCCTTTATTAAGAATCCTCGAAACAGGTTCCATTTCTTTAAAAGAAAAGGCCGCCATTGCTGTTGAAGCAATCACCGCCGAACCCGAAAACGCCTGGGCAATTTCAGCAGACGGGGGGGTGTCGGCCTTGATAGAAGCTTGCCGATCTGGATCCCAACCAATCCAAACCCATGCGGTTGGCGCTCTTCGAAACGTGGCTTCTGTAGAAGATATTCGACTGGCTTTGGGTGAAGAAGGCGCGGTTCCTGTTTTAGTCCAGTTATTAGTCTCCGGTAACACCGCTACACAAGAAAAAGTAGCCAATTGCCTTTCTATACTGGCTTCTTCCGGTGAATATTGTCGCGCTTTGATTATACAGGAAAAAGGGTTGCCAAGATTGATGCATATGATTCAAGATTTATGAAATTCAGATACAATCGAGCATGTTCTCCGTACAATCTGTTCCCTTTCGGTAACGGATTCCAATTTACAGATTTTTTAGTCTTCAACCACCACCATTATCCAATTGGGTGAATTTATCAAGTACGGGAACATGATTTTACAACAGATTTCAGCTTCTCTCTTATCGAAATTATCAATTAGTGAGGGAAACAAGGGGGCAATTTCTAGTTGTATGGGTTCTATGGTAAAGTTAATGGATTCTCCAAAGCCAGTGGGGTTACAAGACGCGGCGGCGCAAGCCATTGTTTCGCTACTGACTGTCCGGTCAAATAGGAAGGAGCTGGCCTGAGAAGAGTGTGATGAGATTGGTGCAGATGTTGGATCCCAAAAATGAGACTGTTTCTAAGAAGTACCCGTTGATGGTGGTGACAGCGCTGTCGGCTGGAGGAAGCGGTGATTGTAGGAAAATACTAGTGGCTGCTGGAGCCAATAAGCATCTCCAGATTCTGACGGAAATGGAAGTTGCCGGAGCTAAGAAGGCGCTTCAAAGACTTGCAGGGATTACGGTCGAGAGAATTTTCAGCAGGACTTGGAGGGAATAACCAGAAAAGATACTAATCCCCGCCAAGGTACGTTTCCTTTTACAATTGGAAATTTTAATTTTTATTAGATTAAATTTGGTAATTATTCTCGAGATTAAATTTTTTTCTTATATAAGTTAATCCTTGAAAACTCTAAAATTCATATTTTAATATAAAAGCAATTATTAAATTCTGATTTTAATGTGCGAATAATTACGAAGTTTAGAAAATTGAAGCCTAATGTGAGAAAAATTATTAAGTTTAGTTCAAATGTGAAAATAATTGTTAAGTTCAAGATTTTAAAATATTTATACCCAAACGCGCCTTCCTCCTCTCTTATCTTTTCTCTAACTCTTTCCTTCTTTGCTTTGCATTTGGCTTGAATCCTAAACCAAAGCGGTCTTGTTTATATTTCATCATTGGTGTCTCTATCCTTCTTTGAACACATATTCCAAGTCCTCTCCCAGGCATGGCTCCCTTCCAACCATCATTTTTAGTCCCATCTTCGTGGCTCTAGATAGGCTGGGTATCGGGATCTTATTTCCTTCGACAACAAAAGTCGTATTTACGAATTCTAAGGATCGAAAGGAACATTCGATCGCCTCATCATCCGTTCTCAAATGTGGTGCGTCACTGATTACCGATGCAATAATGTCTTCTTCAGCGCTTATCGTAACTAATCGGCCTTCTGTTACCAATTTCAACTTCTGATGCAATGATAAAGGTACAGCTCCCGCTGAATGAATCCAAGGTCTTCCCAACAAGCAATTATACGAAGGCTTGAAATTCATCACTAAGAAATCCACCTCGTATGTATTCAGGCCAATCAAGAGGGGTATTTCTATTCTCCCCATCACCCTCCTTTCGGTACCATCGAATGCTCTCACTATATTCTGGCATGATTTCATGTGAGAGTTGTCCACCGGCAACCTGTTTAAGGTGGATAATGGTAAAACATTCAAGGCCGATCCATTATCAATTAACACCCCTGGCAACGTGTATTCCCCGCAGCGAGTGGTGATATGTAGGGCTTTGGTGGTTCCTTTTCCTTCCGGTGGTATTTCATCATCATTAAAGAAAATGAAATTGTCGGCACTTATATTGTTAACTAAACGGTCCAGCTTATTCACCGAGATAACGTTAACGACATAAGTTTCATTTAGTACATTTATCAATGCAGTACGATGTGTCTCTGAACTCAGAAGCAACTCGAGCACCGAGATACGAGCCAGTTGCTTCTGTAACTATTCCACCACACTATACTCGCTATGCTTTAAGAATTTTAGAAATTCTCTAGCCTCATTTTCAGTTATCGGCTGATTAACATGCGATTGAATTCTGTCCGTTTTTGCTTCCCCCCGCTCAACTGCTAAGGCTTTTCCTTTTACAGATTTCACTCTTGTATTTGCCGGGTGATAGCGTTTTCCACTTCGTGTATAAAAGCCTACATTCTCTTTTGAAGCATTTACCAAGTTCTCTTCCCCTAGGATCGTTACGTTGCAGCCGTAATTCCAAGGAACCATTTTGCTATCCTTGTAAGGAAAGGATACAGATTTTTGGATTATGACCATTGGCGCTATTTGTATTCCAAATTCTGTGCTTCTTGGCCTTGAAATAATCACCATTGGGTGATTAACCTTTTGGGCTTTCCCCACGGATCCTTCCTCTGAAGCATAAACTTCTTCCTCTTCTAATCCTTTGATCTCTTCATAAAACTCCAACTCTTTGTTATCCATTAAGTTTTGCACTATGGTTCTAAACTCGGGCATTTTTGGATGTTGTGGTCTTCTTCCGCATGAAACTCACAAAACTTCCTTGTGCATTCAGGCCTTTTCGTTGAATCTTGCTTGATGAGACCTCATTCTATCATTCATTTCCAAACCTATTTTAGGGGGTCTTTATCTCTACTACGTTAGCTTTGACTCTCCTTCCTCCATTCTTGATTATCGCGTTTACCCCTTTATCAGCATGATTGGGTAACGGATTCCCTGCTACATTTGGTCCTGATGGGTCGCCAAATTTTACGATCCCTATCTTGAAAAATTTTTCAACTAACTTCTTGAACGTAGTATAGTTTTCAATCGAGTGCCCCGTAATTCCCATATGATACTTACATTGGCCATTCGCGTCGTACCATTTAGGATATGGAGGTTGCATGGGTTTTAGATAGGAGGGAGGTACCACATGTGCGTCATATAAGTTCTGATACAGCTTTCTATACGTCATTGGGATGGGTTTGAATTGGGGTTTTTCTTCATTTGGCATTGGATTGAATTCATGCCTTGAAGAACCTTGATGGTTAGTGATTACTGCTCTTACTTGTTCCACCGTGATTGGTTTAGAATAGCCCTTGTTAAACACGCTTGTATTGTTTATCTCGTGCTCTTTCTTCCTTAGGGCTGACCTCTTGGCGTTTTCTCCCGCTTCTATCCTGTCACATCTTATGGCGTTCTCTATCATTTTACCAGATATCACTATGTCTGAAAAGCTTTTAGTGGCGCTGCCCAACATGTGATTAATGAATGGAGCCTTCAAAGTATTGATGAAAAGCATAATTGTCTCTTTCTCTAGAAGCGGTGGTTGGACTTGCGTTGCTACTTCTCTCCATCTTTGGGTATACTGTCTAAAACTTTCACTAGGCTTCTTCTCCATGTTCTGTAATGTAATTCGATCGGGTGCTATATCCGTCACATGGCCATACTACTTCATAAAAGCCTGCGCTAAATCCTTCCATGAGTGAATGTTGGCCCGGTTCAATTGGTTGTACCATCTTGCAGCTAACCCAATCAAACTGTCTTAAAAACAGTGAATCAACAGTTGATCATTGTTTATGTATCCCGTTATCTTTCGGCAGAACATAACGATATGAGCTTCAGGATAACTAGTCTCGTTATACTTTTCGAATTTCGGCATTTTAAATTTGGGAGGGAGCACCAAATCAGGTACCAAACTCAATTCTTTAGTGTCTATTCCTCGATGGTAATCGGTATTTTCCATGGCTTTAAACTTATACTCTAGCCACCTACACAGGTCTTCTAGCTGTTTTGGCAGGTCCGCTCTTGCTTTCTCCATTTTTGCTACGTCGTCGAGATCAGGAACCACGGGATTGGTAGGATTATCCCCGGGATTAGAACCCGAGCCTGTTGGGAAGTTCATCAACACCGGGGCACTGGCTTGGTATTGAGATCTAATGGTGACATGTACCTTCTGTGGATACATCTCTGGTTGCGCTTGTATATTAGTTGGGGCGAAACCTGGAGGATAGGCAAGGTCTTCGTGATCATCCCCAGAATTGACCACAAGGCTCTTCCCCTTATCATGCCCCCCAGCCAGTAACTGCTTTAAATGACTCAATAAATCTCTTTGAGATTCTTCCATATCTTGCTCCATTTTAGTTAGTTTTTCTTGCATCTGATCTTGCATGTCCTTTTGCAACTGTTCCAATCTTTCTAATCTCTGATCCATTGTTTTTGTTTTGCGACGGGTACCGTAGTGATATTTAGTTAGCAGATTTTTGTTGGTTTCCAGGGTAACTATCATAATTTTAATTAATTAGGGCTCTTTTTTGAAACTTTAATGATAAAATGCAATACAGATGAATGGATGGAAAAAAGAGGTATTGATTCAAATTTAATTTTATTAAAAAAACTCAACTAGAAAATAAATTTCTTTATATAAAGTGGATTATATATACGGCTTTACCTCTATTCTCAAAGTCTTAACTCTCCTAAGGAGCTAAGCTAACTCTCGACCCCAATTTGATTCTGATTCATATTTCAAACTCAGTACATCTGCCTGAACTGCTAAGGTTTGCAAATGATCAGCCACTTCTCGCACTTAAGTCACAGATTCGCCTATAATGTAATCTCTATCTCTAATTTGACTTTGAAAATGATGGAGCTGCTCTTGGCACAGTTTATTACGTTTTTCAAGAAGCTCTACTCGTACTTCTGTATTTTACAGTACGTCTTCAAGCTCTTCTATCTTTTCTTTCAACTCTTCAATCTTACTCAAACTTGCTCTTAGCTCGATTATAGAGTTACGACTACGACATAAGTGAAGCGACCTTTCTAACTCTGCTACCCGAGCTCTCAATATTGCTTCTTCATTTTGGCATTCTAACAAACTTTTTTCGAAAACGCTCTCTCGAGCTCGGGCATCTTGAAATTTCTTTTCACACTAATCAGTTTTGGTCTTTTCCTCATTGATCTCCTATCGCCATTGCTCTAACGTTTTCCCCAAACCCGCAGTTCTCATTGACAAACGTAACTTCTTATAATCCGTTTTTAAACTATCTAAATCCTCTTCAGCCTTGTTCTTCCCTTTCCTTAACTTTTCAGCTTCCATCTTGTGGATATCAACATCTAGTCCCAAACTCATCTTTTCCTCTTCTAGCTACTCCATCTTCTTTCTAAACTCTGAACTTCTTTTTTCGAAGTCTTGTTTGATGATCTCTAATTCTGATGGAACTACTCGTAAATGTTCCTTTATAAATTGACCACATTCTTCTCTTGGCTTAAGGATGTTTTCATTAATCCTCTTACTCTGCCACCTATGATATTCGGCAGTTATCGTTGCTCCTACGGTAATTCTTTTCACCCGGTGAATTTGTTTCCAAACGTTAGACATCTCTTGAATCTTTCCCTTGTAATTATTACCCTTATAAGCAAACTCACACCCGGCCAGCCCTTGCATTACCGGTATGAACTGTCTTGATCTATATTGTCTTAACACGAGAAGAGGGGTACATCCGACAGCTCCCCAAATTCCAAGTAAGGGAACCCAGTCGAAGTCCCCACATCGGTACAAAATCTCGTCGGGCACAATCGAAGGAGCTTTCCATTCAACATCTTCATCTTGGAGATTTTGAAGGATAGTCGTCCATCTTTCCTCTGTAATATCAGCTCGAAATAATTACTCATCCACCTTGATGTCGAGCAAGTAGGGTAAATCACCATAATTACAGTAAAACAACTGTTTGACTTCATCATCCCATAATTCTGATGTGTACCCCATCATCAGACTGTCGCCTTTCTAAAGTTACATTTTTTCTTATCATATTTGGATAACCGCATTATCTTCCACTTTATTAATAAATTCATTTTCCATGATTGGCTTTTCTATCTAGTAATCGAATGTGAATCAACGCCTTTTATAATGAAATGCCATGTAGTCAAAATGCCATGCAGTCAACACAAAACAACAAGTTAGTATCAAGATAAAATCCAATACAAGTAAGAAATAATAAAGCACCTATTTGGGTATCTACTACAGGTCTAATGTAGTTCTACCTAGGGTGTGTTCCTAAGGTTCACTAAATGTGGTTTGGTTCTAAAGTAAAGGTACCCAAACTAAAAGATTCATTGATCCTCACCCATTATATGCTCATACGGATCGAGTTCAGTTTAGGAGAATACGTTTCCTTATGGCCGCACGGAGATGAAAATCTCACGAAGACATAGATTTTGAAGAAATTAGCAGCAACGCAGAGACGCGATGATATATTACAGAAGAAAGATGGACGACTATCCTTCAAAATCTCCAAGTGAAGATGTTGAATAGAGAGCTTCTTGAATGGCGCCCGACGAGATTTTGTACCAATGTGGGGACTTCGACTGGGTTCCCTTACTTGGAATTTAGGGAGCTGTCGGATATACCCCTCTGCTCGTGTTAAGATAATATAGATCAAGACAGTTCATACCGGCAACGTAAGGGCTGGTCGAGTGTGAGTTTTCTTATAAGGGTAATAATTATAGGGAAAAGATTCGAGAGATGTCTAATGCTTGGAAACAAATCCACCGGGTGAAAAGAATTACCGTAGGAGTAACGATAACTCCCAAATATCATGGGTGGTGGAGTAAGAGGATTAATGATAACATCCCTAGGCCAATAGAAGAATGTGGTCGATCTATAAATGAGCATTTACGAGTAGTTCCATCAGAATTAGAGATTATCAAACAAGACTTCGAAAAAAGAAGTTCGGAGTTTGGAAAGAAGGTGGAGCAGCTAGAAGAGAAAAAGATTTGTTTGGGACTAGATGTTGATATCCACAAGATGGAAGCTGAAAAGTTAAAGAAAGGGAAGAACAATGCTGAAGAGGATTTAGATAGTCTAAAAATAGATTGTAAAAAGCTGCGTTTGTCAATGAGAATTACGAGTGTGGGGAAAACGTCGGAGCAATGGCAACAAGAGACAAGGAAGAAAAAACCAAAGCTGATCAGTGTGAAAAGAAATTTCAAGATGCCCGAGCTTAAGAGAGCCTTTTGAAAAAAAGTTTGTTAGAATGCCAAAATAAAGAAGCAAGATTGAAAGCTCAGGTAGCGGAGTTAGAAAGGTCGCTTCACTTGTGTCGTAGTCGTAACTCTATGATCGAGCTAAGAACAATTTTGAGTAAGATTGAAGAGTTGAAGGAAAAGATAGAAGAGCTTAAAGACGCACTGCAAAATACTGATGTACGAGTAGAGCTTCTTGAAAGACGTAATGAACAGTGCCAAGAGTAGCTCCATCATTTCCAAAGTCAAATTAGAGATAGAGATTACATTATAGGCAAAGCTATGACTCAAGTGCGGGAAGTGGCTAATCATTTGAAAACCTTAGCAGTTTAGGCAGATGTACTGAGTTTGAAATATGAATCAGAATCAAATCGGGGTCGAGAGTTAGCTTGGCTCCTTATGAGAGTTAAGGTTTTGAGTATAAAGGCAAAGCCGTATATGTAATCCACTTTATGTAAAAAAATTTATTTTCTAGTCGAGTTTTTCTAATGAAATTGAATTTGAATCAATACCTTTTTTTTCCATCCATTCATCTGCATTGCATTTTATCATTAAATTTTCAAAAAAGAGCCCTAATTAATTAAAATTATTACAGTTACCCTGGAAACCAACAAAAATCTGCCAACTAGATATCACTACAGTACCCGTCGCAAAACAAAAGTAATGGATCAAAGATTAGAAATATTGGAACAGTTGCAAAAGGATATGCAAGATTAGATGCAAGAAAAACTAGCTAAAATGCAGCAAGACATAGAAGAATCCCAAAAAGATTTATTGAGTCATTTAAAGCAGTTACTGGCTGGGGGCATGATAATGGGAAGAGCCTTGTGGTCAATTCTGAGGATGATCACGAAGACCCGCCTATCTTGTAGGTTTCGCCCCAACTAATATACAGGCGCAACCAGAGGTGTACCTACAGAAGGTACGTGTCACTATTAGATCCCAATACCAAGCCGGTGCCTTGGTGTCGATGAACTTTCCAACAGGCTCAGGTTTTAATCCCGGGGACAATCTTACGAATCCCGTGGTTTCTGATCTCGATGACGTAGCAGAAATAGAGAAAGTAAGAGCGGACCTGCCAAAATAGCTAGAAGACCGGTGCGGGTGCCTAGAGGAGAAGTTCAAAGCCATTGAAAATGCCTATTACCATCGAGGAATATACGCTAAAGAGTTGAGTTTGGTACCTGATTTGGTGCTCCCTCCCAAATGCAAAATACCGGAGTTTAAAAAGTACAACGGGACTAGTTGTCCTGAAGCTCATATCGTTATGTTCTGTCGAAGGATGACGTGATACATCAACAATGATCAACTATTGATTCATTGTTTCTAAGACAGTTTGATCGGGACAACGGCAAGATGATATAACCAATTGAACCAGGCCAACATCCACTCATGGAAGGATTTAGCGCGTGCTTTTATGAAACAGTATAGCCATGTAACGGATATAGCACCTGATCGAATTACATTATAGAACATAGAGAAGAAGCTTAGTGAGAGTTTCAGACAGTAAGCCCAAAGATGGAGAGGAGTAGCAACACAAGTCCAACCACCGCTTCTAGAAAAAGAGACAACTATGCTTTTCATCAATACTTTGAAGGCTCCATTCATTAATCACACGTTGGACAGTGCCACTAAAAGCTTTTCAGACATAGTGATGTCTGGTAAAATGATAGAGAACGCCATAAGATGCGAGGATAGAAGCGGGAGAAAGCGCCAAGAGGTCAGCCCCAAGGAAGAAAGAGCACGAGATAAACAATACAAGCGTGTTTAACAAGGGCTATTCTAAATCAATTACGGTAGAACAAGTAAGAGCAGTAGCCACTAACCATCAAGGTTCTTCAAGGTAGGAATTCAATCCAAGGCCAAATGAAGAAAAACCCCAATTCAAACCCATCACAATGACGTATAGAGAGCTGTACCAGAACTTATATGACGCACATGTGGTATCTTCCTCCTATCTAAAACCCATGCAACCTTCATATCCTAAATGGTACTATGCGAAGGCCCAAAGGAAGTATCATACGGGAATTACGGGTTACTCGATTGAAAACTATACTACGTTCAAGAAGTTAGTTGAAAATTTTTTCAAGATAGGGATCGTAAAATTTGGCGACCCATCAGGACCAAACGTAGCAGGGAATCCGTTACCCAATCATGCTAATGAAGGGGTAAACGCGATAATCAAGAATGGAGGAAGGAGAGTCAAAACTAACATAGTAGAGATAAAGACCCCTTAAAATGGGTTTGGAAATGAATGATAGAATGAGGTATTATCAAGCAAGATTCAACGGAAATGCCTGAATGCACAAGGAAGTTTTGTGAGTTTCATGCGGAAGAAGACCACAACATCCAAAAATACGTCGAGTTTAGAACCATAGTGCAAAACTTAATGGATAACAAAGAGTTGGAGTTTTATGAAGAGATCAAGGGACTAGAACAGCGAGAAGTTTATGCTTCAGAGGAAGGATCTTTGGGGAAAGCCCAAAGGGTTAATCACCCAGTGGTGATTATTTTAAGGCCAAGAAGCGCAGAATTCGGAATACAAGTAACGCCAATGGTCATAATCCAAAAACCTGTATCATTTCCCTACAAGGATAGCAAAACGGTTCCTTGGAATTACGGCTACAACGTAATGATCCCAGGGGAAGAGAACTTGGTAAATGCTTCAAAAGAGAATGTAGGCTTCTATACACGAAGTGGAAAACGCTATCACCCGGCAAATGCAATAGTGAAATCTGTAAAAGGAAAAGCCTTAGCAGTTGAGCGGGGGGAAGCAAAAACGGACAGAATTAAATCATATGTTAATCAGCCAGTAACTGAAAATGAGGATAGAGAATTTCTAAAATTCTTAAAGCATAGTGAGTATAGTGTGGTGGAACAGCTACAGAAGCAACCGGCTCGTATCTCGGTGCTCGAGTTACTTTTGAGTTCAGAGGCACATCGTACTGCATTGATAAATGTACTAAATGAAACTTATGTCGTTAACGATATCTCGGTGAATAAGCTGGACTGTTTAGTTAACAATATAAGTGCCTACAATTTCATTTTCTTTAATGATGATGAAATACCACCGGAAGGAAGAGGAGCCACCAAAGCCCTACATATCACCTCTCGCTGCGGGAAATACACGTTGCCAGTGGTGTTAATTGATAATGGATCGGCCTTGAATGTCTTACCATTATCCACCTTAAACAGGTTACCGGTGGACAGATCTCACATGAAATCATGCCAGAATATAGTGAGAGCATTTAATGGTACCGAAAGGAGGGTGATGGGGAGAATAGAAATACCCTTCTTGATTTGCCCAAATACATACGAGGTGGATTTCTTAATGATGGATATCAAGCCTTCATATAATTGCTTGTTGGGAAGACCTTGGATTCATTCAGCGAGAGCGGTGCCTTCATCATTGCACCAGAAGTTGAAATTAGTAACAGAAGGCCGATTAGTTACGATAAGCGCTGAAGAAGACATCATTGCATCAGTAATTAGTGATGCACCATATTTGGGAACGGATGATGAGGCGATCAAATGTTCCTTTCGATCCTTAGAATTCGTAAATGTGACTTTTATTATCGAGGGAAATAAGATCCCGATACCTAGCCTATCTAGAGCCACGAATATGGGACTACAAATGATAGTTGGGAAGGGAGCCATGCCTGGGAGAGGACTTGGAATATGTCTTCAAGGAAGGATAGAGGCACTAATGATGAAAGATAAACGAGACTGCTTTGGTTTAGGATTCAAGCCAAATGCAAAGCAAAGAAGGAAAGAGTTAGAGAAAAGACAAGAAAAAAGGAAGGTGCGTTTGAGTGGAGAAGAAGTCAATTGGGAACCTATGACTTTCCCCCGCATATCCAGAACCTTCGTATCAGTGGGAACCATGTATTCTGGATTGAAGACACCAAGAAAGGAGATTGCGGAGGAAATGTTGGAAAATTTGAACATCAATGCCATATTCAAAGAAGAATTCGAAGAAGAATGTATATCAAGCATTTGTCCGTATGAACTTGGGAGTGTACTAAATAATTTGACTGCAGAAGAATTACCTAAAGTTTTTAGAGCTTTTCCAGAGTAATATTCAAAACATACTAGTTCTTTTAAGCTTAGAGTCAGTGAAAACTTTTTGTGAAATGGGCATGTGTTTGATTATTGTGGCTTCAATGAAATTTATCTTTGCAATTGTTTTTTAAGCATATATTCTTTTAAGATTCTTTCATTCTTACGAATAGTCATTTTGGATTCTTCCAAATCATTCTTTCATTAATTCATGACCATACCATAAATAAGAATTCTTAAATTCATATATTCCTTGTATATTCTTTAGTACCTATAACAGGTCCCCAGATATCAATGACATGAGTGACTCTACTATGGACCCAGAAAATCCTTTTGAACGGAATATGTGTTTGGAGGAATCTCATGATTTTGAAGATAACATAAATTGCAACCTATTTCCAGACTTGTTGAGGATGGTAAAGCAAGAGGAGAAATAAATCCTACCTCATAAGGAGACAGTGGAGACGATAAACTTAGAAGAGGGAAAGGTAGTGAAGATCAGAACATGCATAACTGAAGAAGCAAAATAAGACTTTATTGAGTTGCTTCGAGAGTTCAAAGATGTCTTCGCATGGTCATACCTGGATATGCCTAGTTTAAATACCGATATTGTAGTTCACCGTCTTCCTATAAAGGAGGATTGTAAGCCAGTTCTGTAAAAACTCTGAACAATGAGGCCTGATGTTGTATTAAAAATAAAAGAAGAGGTTCAAAAGCAATTCGACGCTGGATTCTTACAAGTGGTCAAATACTCCGAATGGGTAGCCAACATTGTACCCCGTCCCTTAGAAAGATGGGAAGGTACGAATTTGTGTAGATTACAGAGATTTAAATAAGGCTAGCCCAAAAGATAATTCTCTTACCTCACATCGACACCTTGGTAGATAACACAACAGGGCACTCACTGTTTTCTTTCATGGATGGTTTCTCTGGATATAACCAAATTAAGATGCATCCTAAAGATATGAAGAAAACTACATTCATAACCCTATGGAGGACTTTTCGTTATAAAGTGATGCCATTTGGGTTGAAAAATACGGGAGCCACATATCAGAGAGCTATGGTGACCCTTTTCCACGATATGATGCATGAGGAGATTGAAGTATATATTGACGACATGATTGCAAAATCTCAGACGGAAGGAGAGCACGTGCAAGTCTTAAGAAAGTTGTTCTTAAGATTAAGAAAGTTCTAACTCAAACTTAATCCAGCCAAATGTATCTTTGGAGCTAGATCAGGAAAACTTTTGAGGTTTGTAGTTAGTGAAAAGGGGATTGAAATCTACCCAGACAAAGTCGAGGTAATTCGAGATTTGCCTCCACCACGTACTCAGAAAGAAGTTCGAGATTTCTTAGGAAGACTGAATTACATTGCTCGGTTCATTTCGTAACTGACTGAGAAATGTGACCCCATATTCTGTCTTTTGAAGAAACACGATCCAGATGTGTGGAATGAAGAATGCCAGGAGGCTTTTGACAAGATAAAACAGTACTTGTCCAATACTTCGATATTGTCACCACCCAGGCCAGATAAACCATTGATCCTGTATTTAGCAGTGTTCGACAACTCCATAGGATGTGTGCTAGGTCAACATAGTGAGACGAGAAAGAAGGAAAAGGTGATCTATTATCTTAGTAAGAAATTTACTGACTGTGAAATGAGGTATTTGCCTATTGAAAAATTATGTTGCGCCCTGATCTGGACCACATGAAGATTGAGGCAATACATGCTCTATTACACGACTTGGCTAATTTCAAAGTTAGATCCTCTAACGTATATAATGGAGTCAACGGCATTGAACAAGAGGATGGCTAGGTGGCAGATCCTACTCTCCGAATTAGATATAGTCTACGTAAATCAGAAGGCTACAAAAAGGAGCGCGATAGCAAAATTTTTAGCCAGCAGAGCTATAGAAGACTACAAACCTCTAAATTTTAATTTCCCGAATGAAGACTTGATGTATGCGGCAACCGTTGAAGAGGATTCCCATGAAAGTCGTCCTTAGAAGTTAAATTTTGACGGAGCTTCAAATGCTACAGTCAATGAAATTGGGGCAGTCCTGGTATCCCTCGATGGAGATCATTATCCTTTTACCAGTAAATTGGATTTCGATTGCACCAAGAACATGGCTGAATATGAAGCTTGCATCATGGCATCCGGGCAGCCATAGAGCAAAAAATTAAGATACTAGAGGTATACGGAGACTCTGCATTAGTAATATACCAGATCAAAGGAGAATGGGAAACAAGAGACCCAAAGTTAGTCCGCTATCGAAAATTGGTTCTGAAATTGATTGAGGAGTTTGATAGTGTCACCTTTTGTTATCTCCCACGAGACGAAAACCAGATGGCTGATGCTTTGGCCACTCTAGCCTCTATGATCAAAGTGAACAAACTAGAAGATATGAAGCCTATTTAGATCAGCATTCATGAGACCCTAGCCCCTTGCTACAGTATTGAAGAAGTGGAAAATGATGATTAGCCATGGTACCAAGACATACTATGATATGTAAAGAACCATGAATACCTCGACCATGCGACAGAAAATGACAAAAGGACATTGAGGAGACTGGCTATTGATTATGTCCTGGATGGGGAGATTTTGTACAAGAGGGGAAAAGATCAAGTATTGTTAAGATGCGTGGATGCTGTGGAAGCTAAGAAAATTTTAGAAGAAGTCCATGAAGGTATCTGTGGAACTCATGCTAATGGCTTCACAATGGCCAAACAGATTATGAGATTCAGGTACTATTGGTCCACCGTGGAAGGGGATTGCATTAATTATACTAAAAAGTGTCATAAATGTCAATTTTATGGTGACAAAATGCATGCACCACCTTCACCCCTTCATGTTATTTCTTCATGGCATTTCTTTATGTGGCGAATGGATGTCATCGGGCCAATATCTCCAAAGGCTTCTAATAGGCATCGTTTTATCTTTATGGTAATTGATTATTTCACTAAATAGATGAAGGCTGCTTCATATGCTAACGTCACGAAATCAGTAGTTAGCAAGTTTCTAAAAAAAGATTATATGTCGATACGGGATGCCTGAAAGGATCATATCTGATAATGCGCTGAACTTGAACAACTTAATAGCGGAAGTTTGCAGTCAGTTCAAGATCAGACACCAAAATTCGTCACCGTACTGCCCAAAAATGAATGGTGCCGTGGAAGCGGCTAACAAAACTATCAAAAAAATTGTAGGAAAAATGGCTGAAACCTACAATGACTGGCACGAGAAATTACCTTTCTTTCTCTTGGCATATCGAACATCCGTTAGGACTTTGACTGGAGCAACACCATTTTCCTTAGTCTATGGGATGGAGGCAGTGTTACCCATTGAAGTTGAGATCCCTTCTCTTTAGGTGTTGGCTAAGCTAAGGTTACAAGAGGCTGAATGGATTCAATCTCGATATGACCAGCTAAACCTGATAGAAGAAAAAAGGCTAAAGGCTATTCGGCATGGTCAGATATATTAGAAACGAATGATGCGAGCCTATAACAAAAAGGTCCGTCCTAGAGAATTTCACGAAGGGGACCTGGTGTTGAAAAAGATTCTTCCTCTACAAAAAGATTTTAGAGAGAAATGGATGCCAAATTGGGAAGGACCTTATGACGTAAAAAAGGCCTTTTCTGGAAGAGCTTGGATCTTGAGCGAGATGGATGGTAAATGCCTGCCAAATCCTGTAAAGTCAGATTCAGCCAAGAATACTTCACTTGAAGAAAGAGGACCAAAGTGAAAACCCATAAAGAGCACTTTAAGTTCAAAAAAAAAGAGAGGTCAAGGTGAAAACCCGTAAAGGGCGTTTTGAGACCAAAAAGGATTTGAGTTGAAAACCTAAAAAAAGGCAGCTCAAATTTTGATGGGACATGAGTTGATCGATGAAGCTCAAATTTTGATCAGACTTGGGGCATGTGGTGATCTTGCTATACCTGAGTTAACAAGAAAGGGTAGGCGATATTTTGGGGCATCGACAAAGTACTGTAGATTTCCTAAACACATATCAAATTTAGATTGGTCTCTAGAAGGTTTGTGCAGGACAGCTCATGCTGTGATATCTGGGGCACCTATTGTCATTTAATTTTGAATCTTAGCAAAATTTACTATCTTGATTAATTGATTCATTTCAAGCTTTGCTCTCAATAAGATTCCATCTTGTCCATTTTGATAATCTTTTTCATTTTATTCAATTTGTATCTTAGCAAAATTTGCTATCTTGATTAATTTATTCATCTTGAGATTCGTTCTCAATAACATTTTATTTTGTTCATTGTGATAATCTTTTTAAACATTCTTCATTGAAATAACGATTAATGGACTGATTATTCAAGTGAAAGGAGATTTGCGTATTACTCTAGAATTCTAAATAATATGGAAATCTGAAACAGGACTGTTGTTTAGAACACACCAAATTTAAAAGTTGGAATGCCTAAGAAGGAAAAGTCTAAATCAAGACTATCCTTCTAGATTTTGTTGTTCAAACATTGATTGAACAAAATGACAAAGATGTTGTGTTGGTGACAAAGCTTCAATGAACAAATAAGCAATGACCACTGAGTTAAGAAGAGGTTTTCTTAGAGAAGAAAGTTTTGCAATTATGCATAAACATTTGGTGTGACATCCTGGGAATGGTGTAAGAGACCAAGAAGAGTTAGATCCTATACCCCTGATTTGTAGTAGGAGAGGATTGGGAAAGAGCCAGATTTTATACTCAGTGGGAGGAAGATGGTTTAAATTTTATGTCCTAGAATTACAGTGGATTGAACATAGAATTACAGTGGATTGGACCTTGAAGATTACACTGGGGGCAATCTGGTTAAATAAGATATGAGCATTACCAACAGAACAAGATAACATTCTGATGTGTTGGTAATAAAACCTTATTAAACAATGAGCAATAATAACTCAAACATTGAGGGATCATTTTCATGACATTTTGCATTTATGCATATGCATTTAGTTATGATATTTTGATTCATTTCGATCATAATATTCTAATCACTAGGCATAAATAGGCTCATAAAATAGATTATACAGGTCATGTTCCTCAGGGAACAGATCAGTGAATATAGCAGATCTTACCTTCCTGTACCGATGGCGAAAAATATTTAGGCCATTAGTCCTATCTCCCTGAGTAGCAGTGGAATAGGTTGAAGATTGCAGATTCTATCTCCCTAAGCAGTAGTGGAGCAGATCAAAAATGGTGAATCTTATCTTCTCAAGATAGTGGAGAAATAGATTTAAGCCATTAGTCCTATCTCCCTGAGCAGCAGTGGAGTAGGTTGAAGATTGCAAATTCTATCTCCCTAAGCAGTAGTGGAGTAGATCGAAAATGGTGAATCTTATCTTCTCAAGATAGTAGAGAAGCAGATTTAGGCCATTAGTCCTATCTCCCTGAGCAACAGTGGAATAGGTTGAATATTACAGATTCTGTCTCCCTAAGCAGTAGTGGAGCAGATCGAAGATGGTGAATCTTATCTTATCAAGATAGTGGAGAAATAGATTTAAGCCATTAGTCTTATCTCTCTGAGTAGCAGTGGAGTAGGTTGAAGATTGCAAATTCTATCTCCCTAAGCAGTAGTGGAGTAGATCGAAAATGGTGAATCTTATCTTCTCAAGATAGTAGAGAAGCAGATTTAGGCCATTAGTCCTATCTCCCTGAGCAACAGTGGAATAGGTTGAATATTATAGATTCTGTCTCCCTAAGCAGTAGTGGTGCAGATCAAAGATGGTGAATCTCATCTTCTCAAGATAGTGGAGAAATAGAATTTAAGCCATTAGTACTATCTCTCTGAGCAGCAGTAGAGTAGGTTGAAGATTGCAGATTCTGTCTCCTTAAACAGTAGTGGAGCAGATCAAAAATGGTGAATCTTATCTTCCCAAGATAGTGGAAAACAGATTTAAGCCATTAGTCTTATCTCCCTGAGCAGCAGTGGAGTAGGTTGCAAATTCTGTCTCCCTAAGCAGTAGTGGAGCAGATCAAATATGGTGAATCTTATTTTCCCAATGTAGTAGGGAAGCAAATTTAAACCACAAACCTCGCCCCCTGAAGTTACAACAGAGTGGATTGAAACTACAAGTCATGTCTCTCTGAAGTTGCAGTGGAGTGGGTCGAAGCAACAAGACACAGTGGACTGAAATGAAGCTACTTGAAAAGATAAGCATAAAAAAGGTAAAGACTTGACAAGACCGGGCAAAATTGGTCTTTCTTAGTCTTTGCTCTATTCTCGTTACATGACAATGAGCAAAGAGGGGCAGCTGTACAACCTAATTTTGCCCGGGCCCAAATGGCCCAATACCCGAAACCCATTACAGATTCAAATAACCCAACAAAATAACAATAGACCCAATAATCTAAATTACAAATGGCCCAATACCCAAAACCCAATCAGCCCAAAACCTCAAATTAAACCCAGTCAAACTAGGGTTTCAACTTTTCTGAAACCCCAGTGCCGCCGCCGCCAAGACATTGCAAGTGGCACACCTGCCACCGTCTCATCGCCACTCCCACATGCTCCACCTACAACACAAAAAAGGCACGCAACAACAGAAAGTAGATAGAGCAAAGAAAAAATATAAACAAAATTATTGTAAAATGGCTATAAAAAGGCCAAGAACCGAGGCTTGTAATTTTTTACGAACATTTGAAAATAAAAATAGAGAAACTAGTTTCAAGGTGATTACATCTTAGTTTTTTTTTTTTTTAGATTTTGATCTCTTATTATTATTTATTTCTGTATATACGAAAACAAAAAAAAGAAGAAAAGGAAAAGAAAACATACCTGAGTCGCCGTGTTCATGGCGTCGCCGGTGTCCTTTGGATCACTGAGAACGTACGGGAAAGGCGGCGTTTGGTGTTTCGTCCCTTGGCTTTAGGGCCGTAAGAGCCTGATCTACGAATGGCTCTTAAAACGAGGTTTAAAAACCTGACTTTTCACCTTTTGACCGCCGCCTACGGTGGCACCTGCACCGGTGATCGGCGACCAGCACAGTTGGCCACGGTCGGGCCCTTGGCCGGAGAAGAGAGGGGTGGGGAAAGTGTTTTTAAAGTTTTTTTCTTTTTTGGAAAGAAGGGGAGAATAAATTTTTTTTTTAAAAAAAAAAAACTAACTTAAATAGACACCCTAAACGGCGCCATTTAGGACTGGCACCAATAGTCCTGAAACGGCGTCATTTTGACATGGATTAGGCCGACCCGACTCGACCCAATGAAGGTCCGCGTGCTTCCATACCTGAGGGTCTATTTGCGATCTTGGTCTTTCAGCGTTTATTTTCTTTTAAATTTACTCCTTTTTGTTTAATTTTATTTTCTTTTAATTTAGCCCCGAACTTTTGTTTTTTTACAATTTCATCCCTAACCCTCTGGCGTACTGGACAACGGACACGTGTTCGGATTTGGGTTTTGTTACTCATTTGGTCCTTGACCTTTGCATGCATTTTGATTTTAATCCTTTTTATTTGTTTTATTACGGTTTTGCCCTGT
>JABFAF010276537.1:0-10756 GCA_013677275.1 Gossypium schwendimanii | reverse complement strand
AATGCGAGAGGTTATTTGAGCCTCGGGTGACACGCCGAGGTATTTTTCAATTTACGTTTTTCAAAGACAACAACTCATAATGCGAGAGGTGAGTTGAGCCTCGGGTCATACACCGAGGTATTTTCAATTTCTATTTTTTCAAAAGTCAACTCATAATGCCAGAGGTGAGTTGAGCCTCATGCACAAGCCAAGGTATTTTTCAATTTTTAGTTTTTCAGAAATTAACTCATAATGCGAGAGTTGAGTTAAGCCTCGGGTTGCACTCTGAGGTATTTTCAATTTATGATTTTCAAAAAATCAACTCAAAATGCGATAGGTGAGTTGAGCCTCGGGCCACACGTCGATCTATTTTTCAATTTGTGTTTTTCAAAGAAACCAATTCATAATGCAAGAGGTGAGTTGAGTGTCAAACACATGCCGAGGTATTTTCTAAATATTTGTTTTTCAAAAATCAATTCATAATGCGATTGGTGAGTTCAGCCTCGGGTCCCACACTGAGATATTTTCAATTTATGATTTTCAAAAATCAAATCATAATGAGAGAGGTGGGTTGAGCCTCAGGTGACACGCCGAGGTATTTTTCAATTTATATTTATCAAAGAAAACAACTCATAATGCGAGAGGTGAGTTGAGCCCCGGGCAGACGCTGAGGTATTTTTCAATTTTTGTTTTTTTAGAAATCAACTAGTAATACGAGAGGTGATGTGAGCCTCATGTCGCACGTTGAGGTATTTTCAATTTATGATTTCCAAAAAATCAACTCTTAAGGCGAGAGGTGAATTGGGCCTCGGTTCACACGTCGAGGTCTTTTTCAATTTATGTTTTCCAAAAAAATCAACTCAGAATGCGAGAGGTGAGTTGAGCCTCGGGTCACACGCTGATGTATTTTTCAATTTATGTTTTTCAAATAAATCAAGTCATAATGCGAGAGGTGAGTTGAGCCTCGGGTCGTACGCCGAGGTATTTTCAATTTCTATTTTCTTTCAAAAGTCAACTTATAATGCGATAGGTGAGTTCAGCCTCGGGCACACGCCGTGGTATTTTTCAAATTCTATTTTTTCAAAAATCAACTCATTATGCGGGAGGTGAGTTGATCCTCGAACACATGTAGAGGTATTCTTTTTAAATTTCTATAGTTCAAAAATCAACTCATAATGCGAGTGCTGAGTTGAGCCTCAGGTCTCACGCTGAGGTATTTTCAATTTATTATTTTCAAAAATCTCAACTCATAATGCGAGTGCTGAGTTGAGCCTCAGGTCTCACGCTGAGGTATTTTTAATTTATTATTTTCAAAAATCTCAACTCATAATGCGAGAGCTGAGTTGAGTTTTGGGGCACAAGCCGAGGTACTTTTAATTTCTATTTTTTCAAAAATCAACTTATAATGCAAGAGGTGAGTTGAGCCTCGTGCACACGCCGAGGTATTTTTCAATTTCTATTTTTTCAAAAATCAACTTATAATGCAAGAGGTGAGTTGAGGCTCGAACACATGCCGAGGTATTTTTTAAATTTCTATTTTTCAAAAATCAACTCATAATGTGAGAGGTGAGTTGAGCCTCGGGTCGAACGCTGAGGTATATTCAATTTATGATTTTTAAAAAATTAAATCATAATGCAAGATGTGAGTTGAGTCTGGGGTCACACGTCGACGTATTTTTCAATATATGTTCCCAAAAAAATCAACTCATAATGAGAGAGGTTAGTTGAGCCTCGGGTCAAACACTGAGGTATTTTTCAATTTTTGTTTTCTACAGAAATTAACTCATAATGCAAGAGGTGAGTTGAGCCTCGAACACCTCCCGAATTAAATTATAAATTTCTTTTTTTTCAAAAATCAACTCATAATACGAGAGGTGAGTTGAGCCTCAGGATGCACTATGAGGTATTTTCAATTTATGATTTTTAGAAAATCAACTCAGAATGCGAGAAGTGAGTTGAGCCTCGGGTCACACGCTGATGTACTTTTCAATTAATGTTTTTCAAAAAAACTAACTCATAATGCGAGAGGTGAGTTGATTGTCAAACACATGCCGAGGTATTTTCTAAATATTTGTTTTTCAAAAATCAATTCATAATGTGAGAGGTGAGCTCAGCCTCGGGTCACACACTGAGATATTTTCAATTTATGATTTTCAAAAAATCAACTCATAATGGGAGAGGTGAGTTGAGCCTCAAGTGACACGCTGAGGTATTTTTCAATTTATGTTTTTCAAAGAAATCAACTCATAATGCGAGAGGTGAGTTGAGCCTCGGGTCACATGACAAGGTATTTTCAATTTCTATTTTTTCAAAAGTCAACTCAGAATGCGAGAGGTGAGTTGAGCCTCGGGTCACACGGCGAGGTATTTTCAATTTCTATTTTTTTCAAAAGTCAACTCATAATGCGAGAGTTCAGTTGAGCCTCGGGCATACACCGAGGTATTTTTCAATTTCTCTCTTTTCAGAAATCAACTCTTAATGCGAGAGGTGAGTTGAGCCTCGGGTTGCACTCTGAGGTATTTTCAATTTATGATTTTCAAAAAATCAACTCAAAATGCGAGAGGTGAGTTGAGCCTCGGGTCACACACCGATGTATTTTTCAATTTATGTTTTTCAAATAAATCAACTCATAATGCGAGAGGTGAGTTGAGCCTCAGGTCCCAAGCCGAGGTATTTTCAATTTCTATTTTTTTCAAAAGTCAACTTATAATGCGAGACGAGAGTTGAGCCTCAGGCACGAGCCGTGGTATTTTTCAATTTCTTTTTTTTCAAAAATCAACTCATAATGCGAGAGATGAGTTGAGTGTCAAACACATGCCGAGGTATTTTCTAAATATTTGTTTTTCAAAAATCAATTCATAATGCGATTGGTGAGTTAAGCCTCGGGTGACACGCAGAGGTATTTTTGATTTTATATTTTTCAAAGAAAACAACTCATAATGCGAGAGGTGAGTTAGCCTCGGGTCAGACGCCGAGGAATTGTCAATTTCTATTTTTTCAAAAGTCAACTCATAATGCAAGAGGTGAGTTGAGCCTCGGGCAGACGCCGAGGTATTTTTCAATTTCTATTTTTTTAGAAATCAACTAATAATGTGAGAGGCAAGTTGAGCCTCGGGTTGCACTCTGAGGTATTTTCAATTTATGATTTTCAAAAAGTCAACTCAAAATGCGAGATGTGAGTTTAGCCTCGGGTCACACGCCGATGTATTTTTCAATTTATGTTTTTCAAAAAAATCAACTCACAATGCGATAGGTGAGTAAACTTATAATGCAAGAGGTGAGTTGAGCCTCGGGCACACGCCGTGGTATTTTTCAATTTCTGGTTTTTCAAAAATCAACTCATTATGCCAGAGGTGAGTTGAGCCTCAAACACATGTAGAGGTATTTTTTAAAATTTCTATTTTTTAAAAATCAACTGATAATGCGAGTGTTAAGTTGAGCCTCAGGTCGCACGCTGAGGTATTTTCAATTTATGATTTTCAAAAAACTCAACTCATATTGCGTAGTTGAGTTGAGCATTGGGTCACTCGCCGAGGTATTTTCAATTTCTATTTTTTCAAAAATCAACTCATAATGCGAGAGGTGAGTTGAGCCTCGTGCACACGCCGAGGTATTTTTCAATTTCTTTTTTTTCAAAAATCAACTCATAATGGAGAGGTTAGTTAAGACTCGAACACATGCCGAGGTATTTTTTAAAAATCAACTCATAATACGAGAGGTGAGTTGAGACTCGGGTCGCACGCTGAGGTATTTTCAATTCATGATTTTTAAAAACTCAACTCATAGTGCAAGATGTGAGTTGACTCTCGGGTCACACGCTGAGGTATTTTTCAATTTCTATTTTTTCAGAAATCAACTCATAATGCGAGAGGTGAGTTGAGCCTCGAACACCTGCCGATGTACTTTTCAATTTCTGTTTTTCAAAAATCAACTCAAATTGCCAGAGGTGAGTTGAGCCTCGGGTTGCACTCTGAGGTATTTTCAATTTATGATTTTCAAAAAAATCAACTCAGAATGGGAGAGGTGAGTTGAGCCTCGGGTCGTATGCCGATGTACTTTTCAATTTATGTTTTTCAAAAAACCAACTCATAATGAGAGAGGTGAGTTGAGTGTCGAACACATGCCAAGGTATTGTCTAAATATTTTTTTTTAAAAAATCAATTCATAATGCCAGAGGTGAGTTTAGCCTCGGGTCGCACACTGAGATATTTTCAATTTATGATTTTCGAAAAATTAACTCATAATGCGAGAGGTGAGTTGAGCCTCGGGTGACACGCCGAGGTATTTTTCAATTTATGTTTTTCAAAGAAATCAACTCATAATGCGAGAGGTGAGTTGAGCCTAAGTTCACACGCCGAGGTATTTTCAATTTCTATGTTTTCAAAAGTCAACTCATAATGCAAGAGGTGAGCTGAGCCTCGAGGAGACGCCGAGGTATTTTTCAATTTCTGTGTTTTCAGAAATCAACTCATAATGCGAGAGGTGAGTTGAGCCTCGTGTTGCACTCAGAGGTATTTTCAATTTATGATTTTCAAAAAATCAACTCAAAATGCCAGAGGTGAGTTGAGCCTCAGGTCACACGCCGATGTATTTTTCAATTTATGTTTTTCAAAGAAATCAACTCATAATACGAGAGGTGAGTTGAGCCTCGGGTCCCAAGCCAAGGTATTTTCAGTTTCTATTTTTAAAAAGTCAACTTATAATGCGAAAGGTGAGTTGAGCCTCAGGCACAAGTCGTGGTATTTTTCAATTTCTGTTTCTTCAAAAATCAACTCATAATGCGAGAGGTCAGTTGAGTGTCGAACACATGCTGAGGTATTTTCTAATTATTTTTTTTCAAAAATCAATTCATAATGCGATTGGTGAGTGCAGCCTCGGGGCGCACACTAAGATATTTTCAATTTATGAGTTTCAAAAAATCAAATCAAAATGCGAGAGTTGAGTTGAGCCTCGGGTGACACGCCGAGGTATATTTCAATTTATGTTTTTCAAAGAAAACAACTCATAATGCGAGAGGTGAGTTGAGTCTCGGGTCAAACACTAAGGTATTGTCAATTTGTATTTTTTAAAAAGTCAACTCATAATACGAGAAGTGAGTTGAGTCTCAGGCAGACGCCGATGTATTTTTTAAATTTTTTTCAGAAATCAACTCATAATGCGAGAGGTGAGTTGAGCCTCGAACACTTGCCGAAGTAATTTATAAATTTCTGTTTTTCAAAAATCAACTCAAAATGTGAGAGGTGAGTTGAGCCTCGGGTTGCACTCTGAGGTATTTTCAATTTATGATTTTCAAAAAATGAACTCAGAATGCGAGAGGTGAGTTGAGCCTCGAGTTACACGCAGATGTATTTTTCAATTTATGTTTTTCAAAAAAAATCAACTCATAATACGAGAGGTGAGTTGAGCCTTGGGTCATACGCCATGGTATTTTAAATTTCTATTTTTTTTTCAAAACTCAACTTATAATGCGAGAGGTGAGTTGAGGCTCGGGTCATACGCCGAGGTATTTTTCAATTTATGTTTTTTCAGAAATCAACTCATAATGCGAGAGGTGAGTTGAGCCTCGAGTTGCACTCTGAGGTATTTTCAATTTATGATTTTCAAAAATCAACTCAAAATACGAGAGGTGAGTTGAGCCTCAGGTCACACACCGATGTATTTTTCAATATATGTTTTTCAAAAAAATCAACTCATAATGCGAGAGGTGAGTTGAGCCTTGGGTCATACGCCGAGGTATTTTAAATTCGATTTTTTTCAAAAGTCAACTTATAATGCGAGAGGTGATTGATCCTCGGGCACACGTCGTTTTATTTTTCAATCTCTATTTTTTCAAAAATCAACTCATTATGCGAGGGGTGAGTTGAGCCTCGAACACATGTAAGGTTTTTTTTTTTAATTTTTGTTTTTCAAAAATCAACTCATAATGCAAATGGTGAGTTGAGCCTCATGTTGCACACTGAGGCATTTATGATTTTCAGAAAACTCAACTCATAATGCGAGAGCTAAGTTGAGCCTTGGGTCACACGACGAGGTATTTTCAATTTCTATTTTTTCAAGAATCAACTCATAATGCAAGAGGTGAGTTGAGCCTCGTGCACACGCCGAGGTAGTTTTCAATTTCTATTTTTTCAAAAATCAACTTATAATGCAAGAGGTGAGTTGAGGCTCGGGTGGCACGCTAAGGTATTTTCAATTTATGATTTTTAAAAAATCAACTTATTATGCAAGATGTGAGGTTAGTCTCAGGTCACACGTCGAGGTATTTTTCAATTTACGTTTTCCAAAAAAATCAACTTCTAATGCGAGAGGTTAGTTGAGCCTCGGGTCAAACGCTGTGGTAATTTTTAGTTTCTGTTTTTCAAAAATCAACTCATAATGCGAAAGGTGAGTTGAGCCTCGAACACGTGCCGAAGTAATTTATAAATTTCTTTTTTTCAAAAATCAACTCATAATGCGAGAGGTGAGTTGAGCCTCAGGTTGCACTCTGAGGTATTTTTAATTTATGATTTTCAAAAAATCAACTCAGAATACGAGAGGTGAGCTGAGCCTCGGGTCACACGCCGATGTACTTTTCAATTTATGATTTTCAAAAAAACCAACTCATAATGCGAGAGGTGAGTTGAGCCTAGGGTCACACGCCGAGGCATTTTCAATTTCTATTTTTTTTTCAAAAGTCAACTTATAATGCGAGAGGTAATTTGAGCCTCGGGCATGCGCCGTGGTATTTTTGAATTTCTATTTTTTCAAAAATCAACTCATAATAGGAGAGGTGAGTTGAGCCTCGAACACATGCAGAGGTATTTTTTTTAATTTCTGTTTTTCAAAAATTAACTCATAATGCGAGTGGTGAGTTGAGCCTCAGGTCGCACGCTGAGGTATTTTCAATTTAAAATTTTCAAAAAAAAACAACTCATAATGCGAGAGCTGAGTTGAGCCTCCGGTCACATGCCGAGGTCTTTTCAATTTCTATTTTTTGAAAAATCAACTCATAATGCGAGAGTTCAGTTGAGCTTCGGGTCGCACGTTGAGGTATTTTCAATTTATGATTTTTAAAAAATCAACTCACAATGCGAGATATGAGTTGAGTCTCGGGTCACACGGCGAGGTACTCTTCAATTTATGTTTTCGAAAAAAATCAACTCATAATGCGAGAGGTTAGTTGAGCCTCAGGTCATAGGTCGAGGTATTTTCCATTTTTGTTGAGAGGTGAGTTGAGCCTCGGGCACACGCCGAGTTATTTTTCAATTTCTATTTTTTCAACAATCAACTCATAATGCGAGAGGTGAGTTGAGCGTCGAACACATGCCGTGGTATTTTTTAAATATATATTTTTCAAAAATCAATTCATAATGCGAGAGAGAAGTTGAGCCTCGGGTCACACGCAGAGGTATTTTCAATTTCTGTTTTTTCTAAAGTCTACTCATAATGCGAGAGGTGAGTTGAGCATCGAGCACACGCCGAGATATTTTTCAATTTCTATTTTTTCAAAAATCAACTCATAATGCGAGAGATGAGTTGAGGCTAGAACACATGCCGAGGGATTTTTTAAATTTCTGTTTTTCAAAAATCAACTCATAATGTGAGAGGTGAGTTGATCCTCGAATCGCACGCTGAGGTACATAAAATTCATGATTTTCAAAAAACCAACTCATAATGTGAGAGGTGAGTTGAGCCTTGCGTCATACACCGAGGCATTTTCAATTTCTGTTTTTTCAAAAGTCAACACATTATGCGAGAGGTGAGTTGAGCCTCGGGCACAAGCCGTGGTATTTTTCAACTTCTATTTTTTCAAAAATCAACTCATAATGCGAGAGGTGAGTTGAGGCTTGAACACATGCCGAGGTATATTTTAAATTTCTTTTTTTCAAAAATCAACTCATAATGTGAGAGGTGAGTTGAGCCTCGGGTCCCACGCTGAGGGATTTTCAATTTATGATTTTAAAAAAATCAACTCATAATGCCAGATGTGAGTTGAGCCTCGGGTCACTCACTAAAATATTTGTCAATTTATGTTTTTCAAAAAAAATCAACTCATAATGGGAGAGGTGAGTTGAGCCTTGGGTCAGACACCGAGGTATTTTCAATTTTTATTTTTTCAAAAATCAACTTATAATGCGAGAGGTGAGTTGAGCGTCGAACACATGCCGAGGTATTTTTTTTAAATATCTGTTTTTCAAAAATCAATTCTTAATGCGAGAGTTGAGTTGAGTCTTGGGTCGCACGCTGAGACATTTTCAATTTATGATTTTCAAAAAATCAACTCATAAAGCGAGAGGTGAGTAGAGCCTCGGATCACACGCCGAGGTATTTTTCAATTTATGTTTTTCAAAAAACTCAACTCATAATGAGAGAGGTGAGTTGAGCCTCGGGTCACACGCCAAAATATTTTTAATTTTTGTTTTTTAAAAGTCAACTTATAATGCGAGAGGTGAGTTAAGCCTCGGGCACACGTCGTGGTATTTTTTAATTTCTATTTTTTCAAAAATCAACTCATAATGTGAGAGGTAAGTTGAGCCTCGAACACATGCTGAGGTATTTTTAAAATTTTTGTTTTTCAAATATCAACTCATAATGCGAGAGGTGAGTTGAGTCTCAGGTCGCGCGTTGAGGTATTTTAAATTTATGATTTTAAAAAAAAATCTACTCATAATGCAAGAGCTGAGTTGAGCCTCGGGTCACACGCTAAGGTATTTTCAATTTTGATTTTTTCAAAAATCAACTAATAATGTGAGAGGTGAGTTGAGCCCCGGGCACACGCCGAGGTATTTTTCAATTTCAGTGTTTTCAAAAATGAACTCATAATGCGAGAGGTGAGTTGAGGCTCGAACACATACCAAGGTATTTTTTAAATTTCTATTTTTTAAAAATCAACTCATAATGCGAGAGGTGAGTTGAGCCTCGAGTTGCACGCTGAGGTATTTTCAATTTATGATTTTCAAAAAATCAACTCATAATGCGCTGAGGTATTTTTTAATTTATGTTTTTAAAAAAATCAAATCATAGTGCGAGAGGTGAGTTAAGCCTTGGGTCACACGCCGAGGTATTTTAAATTTCCGTTATTTCAAAAGTCAACTCTTAATACGAGAGGTGAGTTGAGCTTCGGGCACATGCTGAGGTATTTTTCAATTTTTGTCTTTTCAAAAATGAACTCATAATGCGAGAAGTGAGTTGCGCGTCGATCGCATGCGGAGGTATTTTTTTTAAATTTCTGTTTTTCAAAAATCAATTCTTAATATAAGAGGTGAGTTGAGCCTCAGGTCACACGCTGAGGTATTTTCAATTTATGATTTTCAAAGAATCAACTCATAATGCGAGAGGTGAGTTGAGGCTCGCGTCACATGCCAAGGTAGTTTTCAATTTATGTTTTTCAAAAAAATCAACTCATAATACAAAAGGTGAGATGAGCCTGGGGTCACATGCCAAGGTATTTTCAATTTCTATTTTTTCAGAAGTTAACTCATAATGCGAGAGGTGAGTTGAGTCTCGGGCACACGCCGAGGTATTTTTGAATTTCTATTTTTTCAAAAGCCAACTCATAATGCGAGAGGTGAGTTGAGCCTCGAACACATGCCGAGGTATTTTTTAAATTTCTATTTTTCAAAAATCAACTCATAATGCCAACTCATAACACACACTGAGGTGAGTTGAGCCTCGGGTCATACGTAGAGGTATTTTTCAATTTATGTTTTTTCAGAAATCAACTCATAATGCGAGAGGTGAGTTGAGCCTTGGGTTGCACGCTGAGGTGTTTTAAACATTTGTTTTCAAAGTTCAATTCATAATGCGAAAGGTGAATTGAGCTTCGGGTTGTACGCCAAGCTATTTTCGATTTCTGTTTTTCAAATAAAAAATTTTGACAATCAAACAAAATTATGTGCTTTCAAGCAAAGAGGGGAAGTTATAATTATTGAATTTTGTCCGAGTCAAATTTTATTTTTTTAAATTACATTTTGACCAATCAACTTTTCAAAATTACATTTTAACACCCTAACTTCCTAAAATTGTATTTTTAACCCCTTAACTTTCTAAAAATTATATTTTGATCCTTAAAATTTTTAAAAAGATACATTTTAACCCTAAACTTTCTATAAATTACACTTTGGCCATAGAAGTTTTACTACATTTGCAATCTGGTCCTTCTGGCAGCAGCCAGTGCAAGTTGTGCACCTGCACGGCAGTAGCTAGCCTAGGCTCATCATGGCCTCCTTAGCCACCTACCACCTACAAAAAGAAGCAAAAATCAACTATAAAAGAGGTATTTTCCCCCAAAATAAAAAACCCCTCCCCCTCAAAATAAAAAAAAAAGAGAGAAAAGCTTCGAAAAAAGAGAGAAAAGAGGAAGGAAGGAAAGGAGAAGAGAGAAGGAAGAAGAGGGGAGATTCGACACCGTCGCACCACTGCGGTGGCGTGAAGGAGGCGATGGTGCAAGCTAGGGTTTTGAGGAAGAAGAAGAAGAAATGAAAGAAAAATAAAAAAAGGAAAAAAGGAAAAATAAAAATAAAAAATTTTAAAGCAGTCGGGTCAGGTATGGACCCACGACTCGGCCAGCACCAGCCAATCAACGGGCTAGGCAGCAGGCCTAGCCCAACAGGCCCAGCACACCTAAGCCTAAGCAGCAGAGAAGGAGAAGAAAAAAATAAAAAAAAAAACTAGTAGGCCTGCAGTAGGCCCAGCAAAAAAAAGAATTAGGCCTGACCCAACAGTAGGCCCAGCAGGCAGGCCAGCAGCCCAGCGCCAGCAACAGGCTCGTAGCAGCAGCCCAATAGTAGCAGGCCAA
>JABFAF010276520.1:0-13574 GCA_013677275.1 Gossypium schwendimanii | reverse complement strand
CTGAAATCAAATTCTCTAGTAAAGTCCCAGTAGGAGTGTAATTCTTCCACCACTCAACCACCGAAGACCCATTGTCACTAACCATTTTTCGGAAATTCCGCTATCCTATCTGTCAGCACCCCGAGCTATTTCGATTTCTATCAGTTCAATCCTGCCCAATGATGACCTGACCTGTCTAGTCCAGCCACCGTTGGACTGTCATCCTGGTTTCACATACTAGGCCCGGTTCGACTAGTTTTTGGGTATTAGTCTTGGTTTTGGATTCACAGGCCCAATTTTCGATCTCAGATCCATTTTTCAAGTTTAATTACCCATTGGGCTAATTTTCTGACTTCAAAATTAATTTCCAAAACTATCATATTTATCTTAATTAATTTGATTAATTTGATTTTACTTGATCAAATTTAATTTTACCAAAAATCAATAAGATTTTTCAAATTAATTTTTCAAGAAAATTCTTTAATCAAATTTTCTAGCTGAATAATTCTCATAACTACCTAATTTAATTCCACATCAAATAAATCGAATCAATTAAATTATTTTCAAATTCGTAACATTTTCTTCTGGTTCAAATGTAGTCTGCTCGAGCTTTTATTGAGCTAGCAGAGAGACCAATCAGACATCTACAATTAGGCTTTAGTAATTTCAATTATCTAGAAGCATCATTTCGATAATTCACAATTTATTTAATCATGTAGTCAGTCCACAAGAAGTTCCATGATTGACAACTCATTATTGCATACTCTTTACAAAAGCAATTTATCCAACTACTTTGTCCAATAACATCGCCATGTGTGTGTCACCTTCATATGATATCATTGATTCTTTTGAGTTAAATATGCTCACTCAATACAATCATATTTTATCTCATTGCCACCATTGTGTCTTCTTAATGATTAATATGAGCACTGTCAACAAATGACTGTGATAAATTACTTGTTCGAGAATAAGCAACCCATGGCCACGTTTCATATTTATCAATTCACATAATGCCAATGAGACGACATCATTAACTCTTTCATTGATAGCACTAGAAAGAACATAATTTTCCCCCTACTTATTGGTTAAATTGTTCCCATTTAGTTACCCTTAGAATACATTTTAGCATGTTCAGTTTAGTAAAATACATTTTATAACTCAGTGAATCCTAGCCTATTTTATCCTTAATTTTGCTATCTCATTACATTAATGCCGTTGCATGAGTTAATTCCAAATTGGGTCCAAAATTGTTGCCGTAATTTATAGATGTCGAATTGTCACTGCATGAGTTAATTCCATATTGCATCCAGAATTGTCGTCGCAGATGACAGTAGTCTCATAAGAGCCAACCATGCGTGAGTTGCCCAGTCTGGTATAACTACCCTGGACGAACGAGGACAGAAGAATCCTGAGGGAAGGACATCTATACTGTTGAGGAAAACATAAAAGGATAATGTGAGAAGAATGAAGAGAGGATTTTTTGCTGGACAACCATTCTCTTATCCTAGTTTGAAGCTTGTGGCCATGGCAGCTTGAGCCTCCTTTGAGTGAACCAACATGAAGATTGATGCAGATCCACTCCTAACAAGGAGATGTAAGTGCAGAATAAGGGGAAATAGAGAGATTCAATTGAGTAGCCTAGGAATAGTATTCTCCATTATATTCTTTCTCATTTCTTTGAAAACGCTGGTGATTACTCTATGTTTTCTACGGTATGGAAGTACAATGAATGCTTTGTTAAATGTTATCTTGTTAAATCTTATTTTTATTATTTAATCTCGGGGGTTTGAATGTTCTAAACAGGGAAATGTTATTGCAGTCACTAACACTGGAAGGTGCAGTGACAGTTTGAGCTAATAAGCATTTCAGCGGAAGTTGAGTAAGGACTAAAGGAATTTAGTCCACTTGTTCTTAATAGTGTCATACTGCCATCATTGGAAGGTGAGGCTAATGTACATGGTTAAGTCCTAGATTAAATAAAAGAGTGGCATTTGGTAAGATATACACTAAATTTTATTGTGTTAACAATCACCTATCTTTTATACCTTGTGAGTACTTAGTATATTGCTAAAGATTCATGTTGAGGATTCCAGTTTATCCATAGCATACTTTATCTTATTATTTTTGAGTTATTGCTTTGACAACTATACTCACAATTTATCTCGTTTCTATTTAGTTTTTGCACCGATATTAATAAACAATAGACAACCATCCCTGTGGGATCGATATCTGACAGACTCACATCTGTTTATTATACTTACATCCACAATGTATGCTTTCATATTTTTGTCGTGATGTTTACAGCAGATCAAGTTTTTGGCACCGTTGGCGAGGATGATATTTGTTTGATGTTTATTTTTGTTTCGTGTATCTTTGTAATTTGCTTTCCTTATATAATATTTAGTATTCACTAACTTGTTTTCTCTTTGTTGTTATTTTTCAATTTTATTTTAGTTGTTGCCACAAAATAGCAAAACGTTCATAACCCATTATTGCCACAAAATGCTCACATCCACAATAGAACCATACGAGATTGTGCCGTCCCTGTTCTGGATGATTTACAACCAAGAATTGTTAGACCAGCAAGTCAAATTGGGAACCTTGAACTCAAGCTAGTGATGTTTCAAATGCTTAAATCCAATGGACAATATGTTGGACTGCCACATGAAGATATGAGAGAACATCTTAAATCTTTTTTATTAATCTGTGCTTCCTTTAGTCAACAAGGCGTTCCTAATGATGCCTTAAGGATGCAATTATTTCCCTATTCCTTACAAAGGAGAGCTTGCACTTGTTTTCTTGGGCTACCTGCTGGATCAATTACTTCTTGGAATCCTCTCACCACATATTTTGTTTTGCGATTTAACCCATAAATAATGAATGCTCGTCTTCAAAACGACATTACTACTTACCATCAACTGGATGATGAAAATCTTCACGCCACATAGGAACATTACAAATCTTTTCTTTGACATTATCGTATGCACGACATTCAACCAAAAACACAAATTGAGATTTTTTATAATGGTCTTATTTCACATACAAGGAATCTTATCGACGCATCAACCAATGGACCGCTGCTGGATTTCACTTACAATAATGTTGTGAGAATTCTTATGAGAATTACTTAAAATGATTATCAATATCCCATCTCTAGAGCTGCACAAGCAAAGACTACTCTAGAAGTTATTGATTTGGATGCAATATCTGTGCTAAGTACCCAAGTCTCTTCACTCATAAATATAATTAAAAATAAGCAAGGGACAAGTGACGTTGCACCGATACAGGTTGCTCAACAATTGGATACTCCTACCTTTTGTTGTGAAATCTGTGGTGACAACCATAGTTATGAAAATTGCCCGCAACATGCAGAAAATGTATGTTATGTCAGTAATATTTGCAACAATTCTTATGGCAACTCTTAAAAAAACTCTGTACACAACCAACTGTTTTGGGGAACTCAAAATTTTTTACAAAATTCTACGAAATTTAGATATGAGAATGCATCTACTCAGGGCAATTATAATCCGCGACAAGGGAATAACAATCAACAACAGAACTACAATCAGCATCCTCGGTTGTATTCATAATAAGGTCAGATATAGTCATATCAAACACAGATTTAGTTAGAAATGATGAATCTGAATGATCAAGGACATTGACAACAATAGTATACACGAGCTTCTACTTCTGACCCATTAACTACTCTTGAGACGTTAATGCGAAAGCATATTACTCGCACAAAAGCTATTGTTCAAGGAAATTCATCTTCCATTCTAGCATTAGAGGCACAATTGGGACAACTTGCTTCAAATTTGAATACTCAACCACAAGGCTCCTTACCTAGTGACACCGAAAAAACCAGCCTGAGAGGGAAAGAGAACTGTAAAGCTATCACTCTTAGGAGTGGTAAATAAACTGGTGAGCCGGTCATCGATTCTACTGTAGCATCCCTAGGTATTGGTGACATAAGCCCTGATGGGAGGTTGATTTTAAAGAGCTTCTTGATGTACCAGACAAAAAAGTACTGCCAGCTGTCGCTCACATACCTTATATTTGACCTTTTAAATTATGGATGCAACCAAAAGCATCACCACAATCGGATGTACTTTCACTTGTACCTTTTCCTCAAAGATTCAAGAGGAATGAAAATAATAAACAGTATCAGTAGTTTCTGAATGCACTAAAATAACTACAAATCAACATTCCTTTAGTGGACGCTCTAATACAAATTATGAGTTATGGGAAATTTATGAAAGACCTCTTGTCCAAGAAGAAAAAACTCACTGATGTTGAAACTATTTCACCCACTGAAGGTTGTAGTGTTGTCTTGACAAATAGGTTGCCCTCTAAATTGAAAGATCCTGGAAGCTTTACCATTCTATATTTCATTGGAAATCAATATTTTGGCAAAGCTTTATGTGATTTGGGAGCTCACATCAACCTTATGCCACTATCTACTTTTAGAAAGTTGGGAATTGGTCATATGAAAACCACTGCAGTGACATTGCAACTAGCAGTTCGGTCTTTAGCTCAACCTAAAAGGTAAATCAAAGATATTTTAGTTCGTGCGGATAAATTAGTTTTTTCGGCTGATTTTATCATACTTGATTGTGAGGCAGAAAAGGGGGTTCCCATAATCTTGGGACAACCATTTTTAGCCACCAGCCGAACTCTTATTGATGTTTATAAACGTGAACTCACTATGCGACTAAATGATCAGCAAGTTACCTTCAATGTTTTTGAGTCTGTTCATTACAAAAATAAAGTAGAGTGCCTTACTGTCGATGTGCTTGATGATTTGATTAAGGAAGAATTCAAAAACCAAAGACAGTCATTGCTGAAAAAATTACAGTGACATCTGACGCTGAATCCGTAGACAATTGTGATAGCAAGTTTGAAGCTAGTACTATTCAAGTCGAGCATAGATGACAATTTGAATCCTTAGACCTAACCAATAGAACCACTCCAATTTTCAAACCATCAATTGAAGGAGCTCCCACTGTGGAATTGAAACCACTACCTCCTCATCTTAAATACATCTTCTTGGGTGATCACAATTCTCTTCCAGTTATTGTCTCCGCAATACTAGATGAAACATAAGAAAAGAAATTGACTTAGATTCTAAAGCAGCACAAATGAACTATTACCTGGAGTATTGTGGATATTCAAGGTATTAGTCCTTCTTTTTGCATACATAAAATCAAGTTAAAAGATGAAGGCTAGCAGTCAATTGAACCACAAAGAAGGTTAAACGAGAATATGAAAAAAGTGGTTAAGAAATAAATTATAAAATGGATTAATGCAGGAATTATTTACCCGATTTCTAATAGCAAGTGGGTGAGTCCAGTGCAATGTGTCCTAAAAAAGAGTGGCATTATAGTGGTTCACAATGGTAAGGATGAATTACTACCAATAGGCATCCCAACGGGGCAACAAGTCTACATGGACTATCGTAAATTAAATACAGCCACAAGGAAGGATCATTCTCCACTTACCTTCATTGACCAAATGTTAGATTAGATTTTTAGAAAAGCTTATTATTGCTTCCTAGACAACTATTCAGGGTACAAGCAAATTGCTATTGCACCAGAGGATTAGGAGAAAACAATTTTCACCTACCCCATTGGTACTTTTACTTTTCGTCGTATGCCTTTCGGTCGTTACAATGCACCAGCCACATTTTAAAGGTGTATAATGGCAATATTCTCATATATGATCGAAGACTCTTTAGAGGTTTTTATGGATGACTTTTTAGTTTATGAGAATGATTTTAATCATTGTGCTAACAATTTGGATAAAGTACTGAAGCGACGTGAGAACACTCTTCTTGAATTGGGAAAAATGTCATTTTATGGCAAATGAAGGCATTGTGTTGGGCTACCGCGTCTCTAATCAGGGTATTCAAGTAAATAAAGCTAAGGTGGAAATCATCGAGAAATTACCCCACCAAAAAATGTGAAAGGTATTCGTAGCTTTTTTGGACATGCAGGATTTTACCGACGGTTTATTAGGGATTTTTCAAAAATTGCAAAACCATTGTGCTCATTACTGGAATAGAATCAAAAATTCCTCTTTGACGAGGCATGTCTGAATGTCTTTATTCAGTTAACGAAGTAGCTAGTCAATGCACCCATTGTCATTGTACGTGATTGCTCTCAACTTTTTGAAGTCATGTGCGATGCAAGTGATTTCTCCGTGGGTGTAGTGATAGGACAACGCCGAGGAAAAATATTTCACACCATCTATTATGCTAACAAAACTCTTACAGAGGCAAACTCAATTATAGCACCACAGAGAAAGAATTGTTGGCTGTAGTCTTTGCCTTTGACATGTTTCGTTCTTATCTTTTCGGCGTAAAAGTTACGTTATTCATTGCTCTTTCTACATTGTAATATCTCTTTGTGAAAAAAGATGCCAAACCAAGACTGGTACGATGGATTTTACATTGAGATAAAAGACCACAAAGGGTTAAAGAATCAAGTTGCCAATCATTTGTCTAGATTGGCAGTTGGCAGCGAAGAAGGAAAATACTTCCAATTGTCAACACATTCCCAGATGAGATGTTATTTGTTGTTGATGTAACTCCTTGGTATTCAGATTTGGTTAATTACTTGGTACGTGGTGAAGAAAAAAGAAAAATTTCTTTGTGACATTGTGAAGTACCATTAGAATGAGCCTTATTTATTTAAGGTATGCAATGACAATATCATTCGGCGTTGTGTTCTGAAAGAAGAGATGCTCTCAATCCTAAAGCACTGTCATGGTGCTCCTTATGGAGGCTATTTCGATGGTATGAGAACTACTACTAAGGTTCTACAATCAGGATTCTACTGGCCATCATTGTTCAAAGATGCTCATAATTTTGTGAATCAATGCGATCAATGTCAGCACTCTGGTTTTATTTCTTGACGTAATGAAATGTTGCAATAGCCAATTATAGAAGTTGAATTGTTTAATGCCTGGGGAATGGATTCTATGGGACCGTTTCCAAGTTTATTTGGAAAGTTTTATATATTATTCATTGTTGACTATGTCTCGAAGTGGGTAGAGGCTATTGCTATCCCAAAGGATGATGCAAGGACAAGGCTCAATTTTTTTCACAAGTATATACTCACCTGTTTCGGTACACCAAAGGCATTGATTACTTATCAGGGTAGACATTTCCATTGCAACTAAGTGGCATCTGTATTAAAGAGATAAGGAGTCAATCACAGAATGGCCACTACTTATCATCCACAAAGAAATGGACAAGCTGAGGTTTCAAATTCACAAATTAAGAATATTCTTGAGAAGGTTGTGAATTCTTTGAGAAAATATTAGTCTTCCCGATTGGGTGATGCTCTATGGGCATTGCGGACAGTATATAAGACTCCATTGGGAATGTCACCATACCAATTGGTTTTTTGGAAAGCATATCACTTTCCAGTTGAACTGGAAACCAAAGCGATGTGGATAATTAATAAAGTGAACATGGACTATGAAGCTGCTGGACAGAAAAGGGTTTGGACATCACCGAGCTAGAGGAGATTTGAAGAAATGCTTATGAAAATGCTGCGATTTATAAGGAAAAGACCAAACAATGGCATGACAAGATTATTTTGCAGCGACTACTTACCGTAGGTCAATAGGTTTTATTATTCAATTCTCGACTTAAATTGCAGCTAGGTAAATTGCATTCACGTTGGTCTAGACCGTTTGAAGTTGTCGATGTATTTCCCCATGGTGCAGTCACAATTCGAGATTTGTGTGATTTTCAACAGTTTAAAGTCAATCGACAGAGATTGAAACACTATTTTGGAAATAAAAATCAAGAGCAAGCAGAGACCATTAATTTGGTCCAAACATTTTTAACTTTTAATTCCGCAATTTCATTGTAAAGCTTGTTTTCTTTCCTTTTTGCAGAATAATAAGGTACCAATGTCGACACAATAAGATTCGATTGTCAACGTATTTCGTACCACTGTGTTACCATTAATCAGAATTAAGGAAACTTCAATCTTCACTGTTGGATCAAAAACCAGCCAGCGGTTTGATCTATTTGAGCAGGCACAATTCTTATTGGACGCCACTCTTCCTGCTAGTTTTGTATCTCTCCACAAAACATCACAGCTCTACATCTTCCTCTTTCACTCCCTATAAAGTCTACACCACTCTGCCGACTGCAAAGCATCCAAGCAACCATTTTTATTCTTTTTCCTTACTCAAGATCCCACCTTTTTCTCTTAAAATTATCTTCCTTCCACAAAAGATGGCAAGAACAAGAGGTTTGACCAAGAAAGCCAGCAAATCAATTGAAGAACCTGTGTCCTCTACCACCGCAGTTCGTGAGTTGAATCCCCTAGGCAAGTGCAAAAAAAGGAACCAGTAATATTTTTGAATAAAGTAACAAGGTAACGATTTCAAAACAACATATTACGTCAAAATTTTCACCCCAAACAGGGAATTTCCCTGTCACAGCAACAAGAGTTGGGCAAAAAAATTCATCAAACCATTTCTAAACTAAAATGAGGAAATTTCTGCACACACCTTGAAAGCTATTCCCCTTCACTAGTACGTGAATTCTATACCAACATCTATGACCAAAATTTAGAATTTATTTTTGTTCGTGAAGGTCTACTCCTATGGGATGCCAACACAATCAATGAGTTGTATAACCTTACAGTTGATGTCGACGAACACTCTGATTACTTTGCGAAAGTAACGGACGAGAAAAAGGGACCTACTCATTTAGGATTTGTGTACTGAAAGAGCACGGTAAACAGGGTCGCATCCAAAGAATTTTACAATACACCACTGTTTCCTAACATTGCACAACAAAATATGGTTTCACTTTGTTAACTGCAGACTACTGCCATCTACCCACAACACCACCGTCAACCTTGACAGAATGTGTCTAATACATTCCATTATCAAAGGTAGAAAAATTGATGTAGGCACAATTCTAAATCGAGAAATTATTGAATGAGCCGTCAAGTAGATCGACATTTTGGTATTCCCATTATTAGTAATGTCACTATGTTTGCAGGAAGGCATTGTGCCCCGGGAAGATGAAGAAATCATGGATAATAAGAGTCTAATTAATGAAGCTTCTATCGACAGGATGACTCGTACCACAGAAACACCAATACTGAAAAAGGCAGGAAATAGCAAGACAATGAAGGGCAAAGCCAAAGTCGACAGTAAAGGAACAACCCTGCCTACAAAGACATCCTTATGGCATAAGAAGAAATATGTTGAGAAAATGGTTACTTCCATCAATAATAGGCAAATCAAACTTGTTGCTACAATTCAGGACATAGAGAACTCCCAGAATTATTTTTATGCTTATACTAAAGCTTGGAACAATTCTATTGTAGCCACATTAAGTGAATTGAGCCCATCCCTACTACCGGACTTCCCAGTATTTCCATTAAACATTCAAAACTATGAGCATTCATCAATGAATGATGACTTCGAAGATTGATACCGATAGGTGGCATCTCCTCCTATTGTACAAGTCTCTGATAATGACAAAGATAAAGAATCAAGGGACATTGAGGAATGTCTGCGCAAGATTGATAGCTTGTTCGAAGATGGTATTTTTACTGATCAATAAGACACTGTTGTTGAGAAGGAAATTGGTACTGTAGAAGAAGTTGTTGTCGAAGAGAAAGTTGTTGCTGAAGAAGAAAAAGTTACTGAAAATGAGAAAGAAAAAGAAGAAGATTTTGTTGAGAAGGTTGTCACTGCACCCGGATTTGTGGGTGGAAATATTTATAATTTGAAGCAAACTAGAGCGAGATTGGTGGAAGTTGCTGAGGTCACTAGTGAGGAGTAATGCAATCCATGGGTCATAGTGGTCTACACTAAACCACTCCAAGTGGCCTCTCCTACACAAGCAGCAGCTGATGATGTCGGGGCTGAGCCAGGAACTGAGAAGCAATCCGCAGACCGCGCAAAGCTCAAAGAACAGAAAATAAAACACTCCAAGGATAACAAACGAAAGAACGAGGAGAATAAAAGGAGGAGAAAGAAACATCATGCAGCCACATCGATAATTACGGGTAACTGAGTTAGTTTGTTTTAAGCTTTAGTTATAGTAGTCATGCATTGTATGTAGCTGTAGGTTTTATTTTGATAAGTATACATTGTCATTACATTTTCATTGTCATTACATATTTATGTTAGTGTATTGAGGACAATGGAATCTTTAAGTTTGGGGGAATATATATTGGATTTGGAAATACACCCACATTTCAATTTTTTTTGAAGCACGCAAGGTTTATTCACAATTATTCATAAATTTTTGTTATGTTCGATGCTTAATTCTTCAATCATGTAAAATGTCAATGAATAAGTTGGATAAATTTAACTAAATGTTGTATCTTCAATACTTTGATGAATGATTTAGGTTGCATTAGTAATAAATGACTAGTAGCATTCCTTATATCTTGAATGAAACTGCCTTTTTCAGCTAATTATATATATAGATAGTTATAAATAAGAGACACTCCAAAGTGGGTGTATTTTGGAATGTTGAAAAGGGAACACTCCAATACAAGCGTTAGAAAAATGAATCTAGCCTAAGGCCGTAGCTGCATGAATGTGTGTCAGCGCAATTACGTACTCCCTAGGGGTTTGTTGCACTCCATCGTTACTTCTCAGGAACAAGGGTACAGTAATGCAACAATATCCTTTATTCTGAAAAATAAAAAAAATTTATATTTTGTACAATAAATGTTGTTTTGGTAGATAGAATTTGATATTTGAAACATGGTGCTACCATTAATAAAGCTGTAATATTATTCATTCATGCTTATGTATTGTCGATGCAATATTCTTTCATCTGAATATGACTCATTTATTGGGATTTTAGGTGATTCAGATTGCTAGAATGTTCATTTTTCTTACTTAGTAATGTTTTGCTACCTTGCTGGCTTCTGCTTTACTTAAGGATAAGTAAAAATTCAAGTTTGGGGGTTAGTGATAGCACTAAAAAGAACATAAGTTTTCCCCCTACTTATTAGTTAAATTGTTCCCATTTAGTTACCCTTAGAATATATTTTAGCATGCTCAGTTTAGTAAATTGCATTTTATAACTTAGTGAATCCTAGCCTATTTTATTCTTAAATTTTTTATCTTATTGCATTAATGTCGTTGCATGAGTTAATTCTAGATTGTGCCCAAAATTCTCACCGCAGTCGATAGATGTCTGCAATGTCATTGTATGAGTTAATTCTAGCTTGCGTCCAAAATTGTCGTCGCAGTTGACAGCTGTCTGATAAGAACCAACTATGCGTGTGCTGTCTAGTCCGATGTAACTACCTTGTACGAACAAGGACAGAAGAATGAAGAGAGGATTTTTTGTTGGACCACCATTCTCTTACCCTAGTTTGAAGCTTGCGGCCATGGTAGCTTGAGCCTCCTTTGGTTAAGACAACGTGAAAACTTATGCAGATCCACTCTTGATAAGGAGATCTAAGTGTAGAACAAGGGGAAACTGAGAGATTTAATCGAGTAGCTTAGGAATAGTATTCTCCATTTGATTCTTTCTTATTTCTTTGAAAACGCTAGTGATTAATCTATGTTTTCTATGGTATGGAAGTACAATGAATGTTTTGTTAAATGCTATCTTATTAAATCTTATTTTTATTGTTTAATCTTAGGGTTTGAATGTTCTAAACACGAGAGTGTTATTGCAGTCACTAACACTAGAAGGTACAGTGACAGTTTGAGCTAATAAGCATTTCAGTGGAAGTTGAGTAAGGACTAAAGGAATTTAGTCTACTTGTTCTTAATAGTGCCAATTGCCATCATCAGAAGGTGAGGTTAATGTGTATGGTTAAGTCCCAGATTTAATAAAAGAGTGGCATTAGGTAAGATATACATTAAATTTTATTGCGTCTACAATCACCTATCTTTTATACCTTGTGAGTACTTAGTATACTGCTGAAGATTCATGTTGGGGATCCTAGTTTATCAATAACATACTTTATCTTATTATTTTTGAGTTATTGCTTTGACAACTATACTCATAATTTATCTCGTTTTTATCTAGTTATTGCACCGACATTAATAGAAAAAAGACAACTATCCCTGTGGGATCGATATCCGACAGACTCACATTTGTCTATTATAATTGCATCAATAGTGTACGCTTGCACATTTTTGTTGTGAGCTTTACAACCGATCAGCCATTTTCCATATTTATCAATTCACACAATGCTAATGAGAATATATTGTTAACTCTTTAATTGAGTTATGAATTCCATTATTGCTAGTAAAGTCATGCCATACACAAGTCATGTACCTAACATACCGAGTATGGGATCGATCATCTTTAGAGCATAAGCCTCCACTTATATCAAAGCACATGAGTTACATACCCATGGTTAGTGACTAACTCAAGATTTAGGTAAATTACACCATGAACGTCACAAGTGAACTAATTCACAAACAGATTCAAAATTAATTCATCTTGGGTCCAGTCTAATGTATCATTCTTCTAATGAATATATTAATGTCTCTACCCGTGGAATCAACTACTCCGATATCTAAGACTAATCATTTCCCCAATCAGAATTGTAGACGACATAATAATCCTTCTAAGTATTTGAATAAAATGTTCATTTTGATTCTTTTATGGGATTACAGACTCATTTAGATTATCTACTAAAGTAAGTTATCTTTCTCGCAATGTAGACGTTCTTACAGTGTCACTTATCGTCAGTTTGAACATAGACAATCAATGAGCTAATATTTGCTTGTCACAATTTTGCTATGCATGCAAAACATGAAAGAAAGAAACAAAAAAGACATAATAGTGAAATGTGAAATTAAATTTAGTTATTCATTCATCGTTCAAATACATAGAAAAAAATTAAATTTTTACTACAATATGAGCACATTTCCCAACAGTACGCGCTTGTACGAGATTGCTTACAGATGTTAACGAGATCCAACATTTGTTGTAGATTTTTAGTATTTATGTGACCTAGGTTTAGCTCAGACAAGTAACCTAAAGGGTTGTGATAATGATTTAGTTTGGATAGGTAACCAAGTATATAATTATACTTACCTCAGACGAGCAATTGGTGTGGTGATACATGTACGGATGGGGTTAAATTTATTAAATTCCATTCACCAAAGCTACCAATTTTTAAGTTTGGGAAATTAACAGACTTGCAATGACTTTTTGAATGGTATCCAGGCATTTCTGGATTGGGATGTTTGCATGGAATTCAAAGCTCTATCTCTTATCTTTGAAACACACTTTAAATCACTTGATTTTGAGTTTAGGAGCTCAAGTTTTGACTGTTTTAATAAAGATTGTGTGAGTAGAATTTTTGGACATGATTACGACGAGAATTACGAGTTTTGGGCTATTAATTTGAGTTTAAATCATATTGGGTTTGAGTTTCGGGCTTAATTTTTATTATACATGAGCCCAATATTGTATTTATCAACTCTTATTATTTTATTATTCCAAATTTTTAAAAATTATTAAGTAGTTTAAGTTATTGAAGAGTTTTATGTCAAAAAAAAAAGTTTAGTTTAAAACTACTTCTTATTTAGATTAATTAGAGTTCTAGTATACATAAGAGTTTTATTTA
>JABFAF010276489.1:0-12171 GCA_013677275.1 Gossypium schwendimanii | reverse complement strand
AAAGGCGTTGGTTCATATTTGGTTGCTAGATAGAAAGCTTATCATGGAAAAAGGGTTTCTTGATAAGGTGGAGGATAATACGATTGTCTAAACTTGGTCCGAAGCGACACAACACGAGAAAGGTGACAGTTTGACTGAAGGATATGTATCAAAATTATGGGACTTTACTCGTATTAGTGTAACTCAGAATAGTTTACAAGAGTTGAAGGAAATATGGGATTAGTGGAATAATGAGGTTAGACAGCTATTCTACTCTAATTATGTGGATTTCCTTATCTGCTTAATATGAAGGTAGACAAGCACCTGTTTCGGGCTCTCGCCCAGTTTTGAAATACTGCCTATAGTTGTTTCACATTCGGGAAAGTCGATCTAGTGCCTACGGTAGAAGAATACATGGCTTTACTTCGGTGTTCGAAGATTCAAGTCGACAGAGCCTACTCGAGAGCTGTAAGTGTACCGACCTTTTTGAAGAAGTTGATGAACATAACCGGGATGAGTGAACAGTGGGTTGTAGCCCGAATCAAATAGAAGGGGGATAGCAAGTGCATTTCATGGAAGAATTTGAAAGATATAATTCTAGCATACCCAGATACGAAGAAGAAGGTAGATGTCTTTGCTTTAAGTATATACGGCTTAGTTGTCTTCCCTAAGGCTTTGGGACATGTTGATGAGGCAGTCACTGACTTGTTCGACCGACTTGATGAGAGAGTTACGCCAGTTCTGGCAATTTTGGCAGAAACATTTAGGTCACTAAATGCCTGACGGAGAGCGTGTGAAGGTAGATTTATTGGATGTGCACATCTATTACTCACATGGTTCCACAGTCATTTCTAGAAAGTCAATAAGGTTTCGTATCGGGTCTTCTCTAAAAACTATTCACCACTAAAAGTGATAATAGCTACACCAAGGAGGGATGACATCTCGGAGGAGAAGTGGATGGCCATTCTTCAAAATCTGCAAGAAGAGGACGTTGAGTGGAGAGCTCCGTGGTTGCTTCCGGATGAGATTTTGTATCGGTGCGGTGATTTTGATTGGGTCCCTCTGCTTGGAATTCTGGGAGCTATTGGTTATTCCCCGTTGCTAGTGCTTAGTCAGTATAGGTCAAGGCAGTTTATATCCGCAACTCGGGGACTAGCTGAGTGTGAACTATCATACAAGGGTGATGGTTGCAAAAAGAAGTTTCGAGAGATATCCAATACGTGGAACCAGACTCGTCGGATGAAGAGATTAGCCGTAGGTCGAATGATGACTCCTGAGTATAATGAATGGTGGGTTAGAAGAACCAATGATAATATCCCTGAGCCAAGTCAGTAAAACAATTAGTCAATAGTGGAACATTTGCGGGTTGTCCCATCTAAGCTAGAAATCATAAGTCAAGATTTTGAAACAAGAAAAACAGAATTAGAAAAGAAGATACAACAAATGGAAGAAGAAAAGATGGACTAGGATCTAGATAGCTTGAAGATAGATTATAAAAAGCTACATTTGTCGATGAGAACTGCCGGGTTGGGAAAAACTTCAGAGTAGTGGCGTGAAGAGATTCGAGAAGAAAAGAACAAGGCCGATAGGTGGGAAAGAAAATTCCAAGTTTAGGTACAAAACGAGGCTTTAGAGAGGAGATTGTTAGAAAATCGAAAGGAAAAAGGTGAACTAAAGGATTGAGTGGCTGAGTTAGAAAGATCTCTCCATCGGTGCCGAAATCGAAATTTTGCAATGGAATTGAGAGTGAGTTTGAGCAAAATTGAATAAATAAAAAGAAGAATAGAAGAGTTAGAGTCGGCATTGTGAAATTGTGAGATCAGGATTGAGTACCTAAAAGCAAACAAGGTCGTCAGAATAAGCAACTTCACCACTTTCAGAATCAAGTTAGAATCAGGGATCATATTATGGGAGAAGCAGTGGTTCAAATTCAAGACGTGGCTAATCACCTGCAGACTTTGGTAGTGCAAGCTGATACGGTGAGCGTAAAGTATGAGCTGGAATCAAATCGGGGACAAGAGTTAGCATCGTTACTTAGGAAGATTAGAGTTCTTAGTATTAGGGCAAAGCCTTATTTGTAGTCTATCTTATGTAAAGAAATTTACTTTCTAGTAAAGTTTTCTAAATGAAATTGAATTAGAATCGACGCCTTTTTGCATTCATTTCATGCATCGCATCATATGCATTAAAGACTATCAAAAAGAGCCTAATTGATTAAAATTGTTTCAGCTAATCTGGAAACCAACCAACCAACCAAACACCATTATGGTACTCGAGTAAAAACCAAAGACATGGACCAAAGATTGGAAAAACTTGAACAGTTCCAAAAGGAGATGCAAGACCAAATTCAGCTGCAAGTACGAGAGCAGCTAGTTTAGATTTAGCAAAATATCATGGACAAAATGCTGGAGTCCCAAAGAAACATGATGAATCAATCGACTCAACTATTGGCTGGAGGAAATGATAAGGGAAAGGGCCATATGGCTAATGCTGAAGAAGGAAACAATGATGGACCTCTCTATCTAGGCTTTACCCCTCCACATGTACAGACCCAAGCTAAGGTGTATCTGTGTAAATCCTTTGTCATAATCAGGCCTCAGCAATTACAGGCCGGTGCCTCAATGCCAATGAACTTCCAAGCTGGGTCATGCTCTAACCCCGAAGATAACCCTATTAATCTTGCTATCCCTGATTTCGATGAAGTAGCCGAAAAAGAAAAAAACAAAGGAAGAATTGTCAAAGCAGCTAGACGAAAGGTATATATGGCTCAAAAAAAATTTAGGGCAATGGAAAGCACTGAGAACAACTGTGGGATGGATGCTAAAGATTTGATCTTGGTCCTGGATTTAGTACTCCCTTATAAGTTCAACATGTCAGAATTTGAGAAGTACAATGGGACCAGTTTCCCTGAGGCTCATGTCACCATGTTCTGTAGGTAGATGACTGGATATGTTAACAACGACCAACTGCTAATACATTGCTTCCAAGATAGCCTCACAGGAGCAGCATCTAAATGGTACAATCAATTGAGCCGTACCAGGATTAGTTCATGGAAAGATTTAGCACAAGCACTCATGAAGCAGTACAATCATGTAATAGATATGGTTCCAGATAGAATCACCCTGCAAAACATGGAAAAGAAGTCGAGTGAAAGTTTTAGGTAATACGCACAGAGGTGGAGGGAGGTTGCAGTCCAAGTTCAGCCACCCCTCCTAGAAAAAGAGATGACAATGCTCTTTATTAACACCCTAAAAGCCCCGTTTATCACACACATGTTAGGAAGTGCCACAAAAAGCTTTTCTGACATAGTCATGAATGGTGAAATGATTGAAAATGTCATAAGGAGTGGAAAGATTGATGCTGGAGAATGTAACAGAAGGTCGACCTTAAAGAAAAAAGAAAATGAGGTGAATAACACGAGTACATATAACAAAGGTTACTTAAAATCAATTATGGTGAATCAGTCGAGAAAGGTGACAACTAACCAACAAGGCTTATCAAGACAAGAATCCGAAACAAGGCAAAACATTGAGAAGCTCCAGTTCACGCCAATTCCAATGTCGTATAGAAAGTTGTATCAAAGCTTATTCGATGCACACGTTGTTTCCCCTTACAACTTGAAACCCCTACAACCATCGTACTCTAAATGGCACAATGTGAGTGCGCAATGCGACTATCATATAGGGATTACGGGGCATTCTATAGAAAATTGCACAACCTTCAAAAAGCTAGTTGAAAGGCTGATCAGTATGGGCGTTGTCAAGTTTGATGATTCACCCAGCGCAGAAAATCCATTACCTAATCATGCTAATAATGAGGAAAACATGATAAGTGGAAACATGGGGAGAAAAATTAAGGCAGATATTGCAAAAGTAATAACACCCTTGAAATGGGTCTGGAAGAAAATGCTAGAAAGGGGGTTAATCAGTTCAAATTAAGAAGAGAGCTACAATAAGACGAGAAACTATTGTAACTTCCATCACGAAGAAGGGCATGAGATCCAAAAGTGTACAGAATTCAGAGCCTTGGTTTAAGGAATGATGGATGACAAAGAAATGGAGTTCTACGAAGAAGTCAAGGAAGAAGGAAGCATGTGCGCGTTGGAATCAACGACGAGGGTTCCAAAAGTAAACCATCTTGTGGTCATCATCTCAAGACAAAAAAATAATGAGGCAGGAGTACCAGTAATGCCAAAGATAATAATTCAAAAACCCACAGTTTTCTCTTACAAGGATAACAAGAAAATCTCGTGGAACTATGAGTGTAACACTATTATTCAAGGAAGGGAAATTTTAGCTAGTGTTGCAAAAGGGGATCATGGCATAGGTTCTCATACACGTAGTAGGAGGTCCTACGATTTGATAAGTTCCCAAACAGAACCAACAAAAGGAAAAGCTTTGGCGGAAGAGGAAAAGAAAGAAAAAGCAGTCGAGCTTGAACCATTGATCAACGAGCCAATAAAAGAAGAGGAAGGTAAGGAGTTTCTAAAATTTTTGAAGCACAGCGAGTATAGTGTTGTGGAACAGTTGCATAAACAACCAGCGCGCATATTTATTATACTAGCTTTACTTTTGAGCTCGGAAGTGCATTGATGAAAGTACTAAATGGAACATACATGCCCAATGGTATCTCGGTCAACAAACTGGACCGACTAGTCAACAACATAAGTACTGATAACTTTATCTTCTTCAACGATGACGAAATACCATCTGGGGTATAGGGTCTACTAAAGCTTTGCACATTAGTACCCAATGCAAAGGGTATACCTTGCCAAGAGTATTGATCGAAAACGGATCAGCATTGAATGTATTACCCCTATCTACACTTAACAAGCTGCCCGTGGATAGTTCGTGCATGAAGATATGTCAGAATATAGTGAGGGCATTTGATGGCACAGAAAGGAAGGTAATGGGAAGAATCGATATACCCTTATTGATTGGTCCAACTATCTACGAGGTGGATTTCCTTGTAATGGATATTAACCCTTCCTACAATTGCTTATTAAGGAGGCCATGGATACATTCAGCGGGGGCTGTGCCATCGTCATTACATCAGAAGTTGAAGCTAGTGTCGGAAGGTTGGCTGATGACAATAAATGCCGAAGAAGATATCATAGCGGCTGTAGCTAATGATGCGCCATTCGTGGAAACTAATGACGAGGTAGTCGAATGCTCTTTTCGATCTTTAGAGTTCGTAAATGCAATATTTATCTCTGAGGGGAATAAAATTCTAGGGCCAAAAATATCTAAGACCACGAAGATGGGGTTACAATTGTTGATGGGGAAAAGAGCTTTACCCGAAAGAGGATTAGGGAGATTTCTTCAAGGAAGAATTGAGGTCCAAGTGCTGAAAGGAAAAAAAGATCACTTCAGCTTAGGGTACAAGTCGTATATAAGACAAAGAAAAAAGGAGTTAGAGAAAAGGCAGGAAAGGAGAAGAGCACGCCTAAATGGAGAAGAGGTTAGATGGGAACCAATGATATTTCCCCACATATCCAAAACTTTTGTGCCAGGAGGGATCATTCATCCTAAGAGAGGGATACTGGTGGAAGAAAGCATCGAGCAGATGTTGGAAAACGCTCACATCAACGCCATACATGAAGACACAAATCAAGAAGGGACCTTGTTAGACATTCGTCCCTATGAACCTGGGAGTGTTCTAAATAATTGGACTGCAGAAGAAGTACCTGAAGTTTTTAGAACTTTCTCAGAGTAATATTCAGAATGCACTTGTTGTTTTAGCCTAGAGATAATAAGAATTCCTTTGTGAAACAGGCTAATGTTTGAACAACATTATTTTAATGAAGCACATCTTTGCAAATATGTTGAGCAAATATTCCTTTAAGGTTCTTTTATTCTTTTTGTACGAGTAATTATTTTGGATTTTTTTCTTCCAAATCATTCTTTCATCAATTCATAATAATACTATACAAATAAGTATTCTTAAAATTTATACATTCTTTGTATATTCTTTGGTACCTGTAATAGGTCCCCGGATATCAATGACATGAGTGACTCTGCTATGGACTCAGAAAATCCTTTTGAACGAGACATGTGTTTAGAGGGATCTCATGACTTTGAAGGCTATAGAGATAGTAACTTATCTCCAAACTTGTTGAGGATGGTAGAACAGGAGGAGAAACAGATCCTACCTCATAAGGAAATGGTGGAGATTGTGACCCTAGAGGAGGGAAAAGTAGTAAAGATGGGAACATGCATAACCGAAGAAACGAAGTGAGATTTCATCGAGTTACTTCGAGAGTTCAAAGATGTCTTCACATGGTCATACCAGGATATGCTCAATTTGAATACTGACATTGTCGTACACCGTGTTCCTATAAGAGAGGATTACAAGCCAGTTCAGCAAAAACTCTGGAGGATTAGGCCTGATGTTGTACTAAAAATAAAGGAGGAGGTTCAAAAGCAGTTCGATGCTAGATTCCTACAAGCAGTCAGTTACTCAGAATGGGTGGCCAACATCGTACCCGTCCCTAAGAAAGATGGGAAGGTACGAATGTTTGTAGACTACAGAGATTTAAATAAGGCCAGCCCGAAAGATAATTTTCCCTTACGTCACATTGACACATTGGTGCACAACACGCAAGGATACTCATTATTTTCTTTCATGAACAGTTTTTTGGGATATAACCAAATTAATATGCATCTTGAAGATATAACGAAAACCATATTCATAACCCTATGGGAAACTTTCTGTTATAGAGTGATGCCATTTGAGTTGAAAAATGCGGGAGCTATATACCAGAGAGCCATGGTGACCCTTTTCTAAGATATGATGCATAAAGAAATAGAATTTTATGTCGATGACATGATTGCAAAATCCCAGATAGAGAAGGAACAGGTCCAAGTCCTGAGAAAGTTGTTTCTAAGGTTAAAAAAGTTCCAGCTCAAACTCAACCCAGCCAAATGTACCTTTGGGACTAGGTCGGGAATGCTTCTAGGGTTTGTAGTCAGTGAAAAAGGGATTGAGATTGACCCAGACAAATTTAAAGCAAAACAAGAATTGCCTCTGCCGTGTACTTAAAAAGAGGTTTGAGGTTTCCTGGGAAGACTGAATTACATTACTCGGTTCATTTCACAACTAACTGAGAAATGCGATCCCATATTTCGTCTTCTGAAGAAACATAACCCAGGTGTATGGGACGAAGAATGTCAGAAAGCTTTTGACAGAGTAAAAAAGTATCTATCCAGTACCCCAATATTGTCACCACCAAATTCAAATAAACCACTGATCATGTACTTAACGGTGTTTGACAATTCCAAGAGATGTGTGTTAGGTCAACATGATGAGACGGGGAGGAAGGAGAAGGCGATATACTACCTCAGTAAGAAATTCACTGAATGTGAAATGAGATATTCACCTATTGAAAAATTATGTTGTGCCTTGATCTAGACGACACAGAGATTGAGGCAATACAAGCTCTATCATACGACTTGGCTAATTTCAAGATTAGACCCTTTAAAGTATATGATGGAGTCAACCGCATTAAAAGGGAGGATGGCTAGATGGCAGATTTTGCTCTCTGAGTTTGATATAGTCTATGTAAATCAGAAGGCCGTTAATGGGAGTACGATAGCAGACTTTTTGGCTAGTAGAGATTTAGAAGACTATGAACCTCTGAATTTTGACTCCCGAATAAAGACTTGATGTGTGTGGCAATGATTGAAGAGGACTCTCAAGAAAAGTATCATTGGAAGCTAAATTTTGATGGAGCTATGAATGCCGTAAGAAATGGGATTGGGGCAATCCCGGTGTCCCCGAATAGAGATCATTATCCTTTTACCAGTAAATTGAATTTTGATTGCACAAATAATATGGTAGAATATAAAGCGTGCATCATGGGCATCCGTGCAGCCATAGAACCTAGAATTAAGGTATTAGAGGTATACGGGGACTCTGCATTGGTAATATAGCAACTCAAAGGTGAATGGGAGACGAGAGACCCCAAATTAATCAGTTATCAAAAGTTGGTCCTTGAATTGATTAAAGAGTTTGATGACATTACTTTTCGTTGTCTCCCATGAGATGAAAACCAAATGGCTGATGCATTGGCTACTCTAGCTTTCATGATCCAGGTGAACAAGCTAGAAGACATGAAGCCTATCCAGATGAGCATTTACGAGGTTCCGACTCATTTCTACAATATTGAGGAAGAGGAAAATGATAGCCATCCTTGGTACCAAGACATACTGCAATATGTGAAGAATCGCGAGTACCCTGATCAGGCAGCGAAGAATGATAAGAGGGCATGGAAAAGACTAGCCATTAACTATGTCTTAGATGGAGAGATTTTATACAAAAGAGGGAGGATCAAGTACTATTGAGATGCGTGGATGATGTGGAGGCCAAGAAAATCTTGGAAGAAGTCCACAAAGGTATTTGTGAAACACATGCCAACGGATTCACAATGGCTAGACAGATTATGAGATTCGGGTACTACTGGTCTACCATGGAAGGAGATTGCATCAATTATGCCAAGAAGTGCCATAACTGCCAAATCTATGCAGACAAAATACATGCACCTCTGTCACCTCCTCACATTATGACTTCTCCTGGCCTTTCTCCATGTGGGGAATGGATGTCATCGGGCCCATATCCCCAAAGGCTTCTAACGGGCATCGTTTCATCTTCGTGGTTATTGACTATTTCACAAAATGGGTAAAAGCTACTTCATATGCTAATGTTACGAAGTCAGCAGTCAACAAGTTCTTGAAAAAAGAGATCATATGTCTATATGGAATGCTTGAAAGAATCATATCAGACAATGCGCTGAACTTGAACAATAGCACAATAGCAAAGGTCTGCAGCCAATTCAAGATCAGACACCACAACTCGTCACCGTATCGCCTGAAAATGAATGGTGCAGTGGAGGCAGCTAATAAAAATATCAAGAAAATTGTGGGGAAAATGACTAAGACTTACAAAGACTGGCATAAGAAATTACCATTCGCTCTCCTTGCCTATCGAACATTTATTAGGGCTTCTACTGGGGCAACACCTTTTTCTCTAGTTTACGGGATGGAGACAATGTTACCCATTGAAGTTGAGATCCCTTCTCTCCGGGTGTTAGCTGAACTAAAGTTAGATGAGGCTGGATGGATCCAATCTCGATATGACCAGTTAAACCTGATAGAAGGAAAAAGGCTAAAAGTTATTCATCACGGCCAAATGTACCAGAAGTGAATGATGCGAGCCTATAACAAAAAAGATCATCCCAAAAAAGTTCAGGAGGGGGACCAGGTGTTGAAGAAGATCCTCCCTCTACCAAAAGACTATAGAGGGAAATGGAAGCCAATTTGGGAAGGACCTTATGTCGTAAAGAAGGTCTTTGTTGGAGGAAAATTGATCTTAAATGAGATGGATGGTAAAAACTTGCCTAATCCTATAAACTCAGATCCAGTCGATAAATACTTCACCTAAAGAAGGAGAAGGGACCAAGGTGAAAACCCGCAAAGGGTGCCTTGAGTCCAAAAAAAATATAAATAAATAAAAATGAAAAGAGAGACCAAGGTGAAAACCTGCAAAAGGCACTTTGAGTCGTAAAAATAAAAAATGAAAATAGAAAAATGAAAAAGTACAAATTGAGGGACCAAGGTGAACCCACAAAGGGCGCCTTGAAACCAAAGGGGATTTGAGTTGAAAACCCGAAAAGGGTGGCTCAAATTTTGGATCAGAATGGAACATGAGGTGATCAGAGTAGCTCAAATTTTTATCAGATTTGGGCATGTGGTAATCTTGCTATACCTGAATCAAAAGGAAAGGGTTGGTGGCATCTTAGGGCATCGATAGAGTACTATAGATCTCCTAAACACATGTCAAACTCAGAATTGTCTTTAGAAAGTTTGTACAGAGAAGTTCAAGCTGCGATATCTGGGGCACCTAGTATTCGTACTATTTATATTGAATTTATTGTTCTTGGAATACTTCATTCTTTTTCAAGATACGTGTTCCCAATCAATTCCTCTTTTTTTCTTAATATCCTTGATAATTTATTCATTTCAAGATATGCTCTCAAATCAATTCTATTTTATCCATCGTTATGATCTTTTTCCAAGCATGTTGCATTAGAATAATGATTAATGGATTAATAAAACTTTCACAAGGGAAGTTTTGCATATTACTCTAGTTTCTAAATAATACAGTAACCTGAAATAGGACTTTTGTTTAGAACACACCAAATTTAAAGGTTGAAATATCTAAAAAGGAGAAATCTAAATTAAGACTATCCCTTTGGATTTTGTTGCCAATAACATTGATTGAACAAAATGACAAGATGTCGTGTTAGTGATAAGGCTTCAGTGAACAAGCAAGCAATAATCACCAAGTAATAAGAAGAGGTTTCCTCGGAGAAGAAAATTCTTCATTCGTGCATAGGCATTTGGCATGACACCCTGAGAATGGTGTAAAAGACTAAAAAGCTTCACATTCTATATCCTTGAATTGCGATATGAGAGGATTGAGAAAAGGCCAAATTTTTTTACCCTTGGGTTATAGTGGGAGAAAGATGGTACAAATTTTGCATCCCAGTAGATTGAACTTTGAAGTTTACAGTGGGGGGCAATATGATTAAGTATTTCTTTGGAGACGTCAGCTGAGCTAGAAGGCGTTGTAGCACGTCAGTGATAAAACCTTAATAAATTCTGAGCAACGACAACCTAAGCGATAAAGAAGGATCATTCTCGAAAAATGACATTCTGCATTCATACAAACATCATTCATACGCGTCTAGTTAGGAGCATTTGATTCATTGTAATCATGGCATCCTAATCACTAAGCATAATTAGGTTCATAAAATGGATTATACAGGTCATGTTCCCCAGAGAACATATCAGTGAAACCACAAATCCTATCTCTCTAAAGTTGCAGTAGAGCAAATCACATTCAGTCTTATCTTCCTAAAGTTACAATGGAGCAGACAAAAGAATCAATTGTATCTCCCTGAAGTTGCAGTTGAGTAGATTAAACCACAAATCTTATCTCTCTGAAGTTGCAGTAGAGCAGATCACATCCAGTCTTATCTTCTTGAAGTTACAGTAGAGCAGACAGAAGAAATCAATCCTATCTCCCTGAAGTTGCAGTGGAGCGGATTAAAACCATATATCTTATCTCTCTGAAGTTGCAGTAGAGCAGATCGCATCCAGTCTTATCTCCCTGAAGTTGCAGTACAGTGAATTAAAACCACAGATCTTATCTCTCTGAAGTTGCAGTAGAGTAGATCGTATCCAGTCTTATCTTCCTGAAGTTACAGTGGAGCAGACAGAAGAAACCAATCCTATCTCCCTGAAGTTTCAGTGGAACAGATTAAAACCACAAATCTTATCTCTCTAAAGTTGCAGTAGAGCAGATCGCATCAAACTTATCTTTAAAGTTGCAGAAGAACAAGTTGAAGCTACAAGTCTTATCTCCCTGAAGTTGCAATGAAGCAAACTAAAGATAGTAAATTTTGTTCTTTTGAGAAGCTACAAGGTATAAATCCTATCTCCCTAATGTTGCAGTGGAATGGATCGAAGCACCAATTCCTATACCTCTGAAGATGCAGTAGGTTGGAATGAGGCTACTTGAAGAAGAAGAGCACCTAGGTCCAGCACGACAGGGCAAAATTTTCCATTTTAAAGTCTTTACTCCATTCCCGTTACACGACAACGAGCAAAGAGGGGTAGCTGTAACACCCAATTTGCCCGACCCAATTTTATAAAATAAATAAAACTAAATATAACAGTCCAATAATATAGTCCATTACCTAGCCCAATAAAACTATTAACCCAAAGCCCAATTACATGAGCCCAAATCATTAAACTAAAAATACAACAAAAAAAACCCTAGCAGTTAGCAGCAGACCAGCAGCCACCACCGCTCCTCAAGCGCGTAACGCCTCCACGCACATCCAGCTGGACTCCGTACACACCACGTCCATCGCCTCCGTACGCCAATGCCTACAAACAAGATGAACACAACACAGCAAAAAGAAAAGGACGATATATTGTATTTTATTTTTATTTTATTTTATTTTTTCGGCTATAAAAGAAAAGGAAGAACTTTTGTATTTTTTTATGCATACTGTATCAAAAAAAAAAAAGAAATCAAAAGCAAAAAAAATTTTGAATCTTTGAAGGTGATTCTCCGATTTCCACTTTTTTTTTCTTTCTTTCTTCTTTTGTTTCTTTGATTGATTTC
>JABFAF010276476.1:395-14205 GCA_013677275.1 Gossypium schwendimanii | reverse complement strand
TTATCTTCATCTCTGCTAGAGGTTGGTTTACGCAAAAGCTGAGAAAAGTTTACTTTGCTCAATATATCATAACAGATATATTGTTGTGTTGAGATGAATAAATCTTGAGACGTTGGAATGACTTCAATTCCAAGGAAATGATTCAAATCACCAACACCTTTACTCGAAAATCTCTCCACCGAAGTTTGAGCAAAGTAAAAAAGAAAACTTTTATTACTTTTATTGATACAAAATCTTGTTTGAATCAATAAATTCGGATTTAACTATACTTAAAGCCTCTAATTATTGATAAATTCAAGCATAATGTCAAATTTAACTCTTAATATTTATATTTTTTACTCATTTTGATTTTTATTCTTTTTTTTTTAAATTAAATTTTAGCTTCAACCTTTTTAAAGGGGTCAAATTTGACTACCAACATTTAAAAAAGAGTCAAATCGAATTGTCATGTTTGTATAAAGTATATGTAATTTTTCACTTCAACATCATTAAAAAAATTAATGACCTTACCTGCACCAGTATATGGGACACTATTTGTCACACTGAAACCATCCCGAGTGAGATGAGACGTGGCCCTTGAATCAGGAAACCTGACATGCTCTCCAACAATAGAGCATTCACAAAAGCAGAAGAACCATTTGTAAAAACAAAAGCACTTGCTACATTCTATTTGTTGTCATTATCAACATCACCCATTGAGCAAAGATTAGCACTTGTACCTCTATGACCTACATTAGGCTCAAGAAAACTGATAAAAGAAGTATCAAAATGATAATAGCACTTTTGTACACTGTGCCCAATTTTCCAAACAAATGGCACTGACATCAGTTTGAAAAATGGCCTCTGCCTTGACCTCGATGAAATGAAGCTCCTCTGCCTCTGTTGGAACATTTTCAGCAACAAAACACATTTGCAAAGCTTAACCAATGGAAATCGAGGCAAAAGAAAATGAAAACAGCAAGCAAAGCTTGAGCACTCGGAAATTGTAACTGAACAACCTTAATTTTCCATTCAAAAATTGAAAATATATTGGAGTTACAAATTTGGAACAATGACAGTTACCTAATGACATAGTTGCTCCAACTTAAACTAAACTAATACAAGTTTAAAGACAAAACAAAGATAAGCTGACATACTAGCTTTTACATCAAAAAATCACATCACAAACTTAATCCTACTAACTTTGTAAGTAAGTTAGAATTGAACTAAACACAATTACATAGGAACAACATGATTAAAACAGATTGCTTCATTCGGTCCAGCTTCAGTTTTGCGCACCAAGCAAAGTTGCTGATCTTGATGACTGCATGCTGTTGGTTTCATGTTGCAATGCAGGCCAACTCTCAACACTCCTCCTTGGACTGTATGCAACACATACCAATTGCATTTCTCAAAGCTTCAAATCGAGTAGCCCCTAATGGCTTAGTCAATATGTCTGCCAATTGAGCCCCTGAGCTGCAATGAACTAGGCTAACCTCTCTAGTTTGCTCAACCTCTCAAACAAAATGAAGTTTAATCTTAAAGTGCTTGGTCTTACCATGAAATACAGGGTTTTTAGCTATAGCCACTTCTGATTGATTGTCCACCCAAATTCCAGTTGCTTCAACTAGATTCTCATTGAGGTCTTGAAGAAGTTTTCTGAGCCAAATGGCCTGGTTAACAGCTGCTGCAGTTGCAATATACTCTGCTTCAGCTGTGGGCTGAGCAACAGTCTGTTGCTTCTTTGAACTCCAGCAAAACACACTTGATCCAAGTGTGAAAAGGTAGCCTGAGGTACTCTTCATGTCATCAAGAGAACCTGCCCAGTCACTGTCTGAATATCCTTTAAGTTTTAGCTCCTTTTCCTTTCCAAATAACACACCATAGCCTGCAGTTCCTTTAATGTATATAAGAACTCTCTTTGCTGCCTTCATGTGAGCCTCATTACAGCAGTGCATAAACTTTGATAGTAGACTGACACCAAACATGATGTCTGGTCTAGTTGCTGTTAGATACAACAAGCAACCTACCAAGTTTTGATAGTGTCTTTCATCAACCCTCCTTTGGTCTCCATTACTAGTCAGCTTCTCACCTTGAGCCACAGGTGTGCTGACTGTTTTGCAGTTTTGCATACAAAATTTTGCAAGAATCTTCAAGGAAAAAGTGTGTTGGCTGATGAAAATCCCTCGATTAGACTGGTGCACTTCCATACTAAGGAAGTACGTCATGATCCCCAAGTCAGTCATCTCAAATACTTGCTGCATTTGAACTTTGAACTCATCAATAAGCTCACTTTTGCTTCTTTTCACCAGCAGATCATCTACATACAAGGAAACAATCAGCAAGGTTTCACATTCTGATTTCTTCACATAAAGTGTAGCTTCACTAACACTTTTGTCAAACCCAAGCTTAGACAGATAGGAGTCAATCCTGTCATACCAGGCTCTAGGTGCCTGCTTTAGGCCATAAAGAGCCTTTCTCAGCCTATACACCTTGTCTTCCTGTCCAACAACTCTAAATCCATCTGGTTGCTCGATGAAAATCTCTTCCTTGAGAAAGCCATTCAGAAATGTTGATTTCACATCCAATTGGTGAACCTTCCACTATTTCTGAGCAGCTAAAGCAAATAGAAGTTTGATTGTATCCAATCTTGCTACTGGAGCAAATGTCTCCATGAAATCAACTCAATACTACTGACTGTACCCTTTCACCACAAGCTTGGCCTTGTGCTTGTTAAATGAGCCATCAGCATTGTATTTGGCTCTAAACACCCACTTGACACCTATGACTTTCTTGTGATCTGGCCTATTCACCAATTCCCAAGTCTGATTCTTGTTGATCATCTCCAATTCTGATTCCATTGCCTTCTTCCAGTTCTTATCCTTGGCAGCCTCTTCATAGTCAGTAGGCTCAACCACTACAATATTGCACCTTTGATAAACATCGGCCAAAATTCTGGTGCCTCTCACTAGTGCATCATCAATAGCATCAACATTTGGTCCTTCTTCTGTAGGCTCAATAACCAAGTCCAACTAATTCTCTTCAAGCAAGCCTGCTTCAACACCATTCTAGCACCATACCCTTTCTTCATCAAACTTCACATCTCTGCTGACCATTATCTTCTTCGTTGTTGGATCAAACACCCTATAGCCTTTCTTGTTATTTCTATAACCAATAAAGATTCCAGGAACAGCTCTGCCTTCAAACTTGGTCCTCTTCTCCACTGGAACATGAGCATAGCGCACATAACCAAATACTTTCAAGTGTGCTACAACTGGTTTGGTTCCATGCCAAGCCTCAAAAGGAGTTTTGTCTTTGATTGCTCGAGTTGGCAATCTGTTGAGCAGATACACTGAGGTGTTGACTGCCTCAGCCTAAAATTGGCTTGGGAGCTTGCTTTGAAATAACAAACATCTGGCCATATCAAGCATAGTTCTGTTCTTTCTCTCACACACTCTATTTTGTTGAGGTGTATAGACATTTTTTAGCTGATGATGAATGCCTGCACTTTTACACAGCTTCTAAAATCTATCAGACACATATTCAGAGCCATTATCAGTCCTTAAGGCTCTAATTTTACAACCAGATTGGTTTTCAACCAATGCTTTAAACTTGCAGAAGGCCCCAAATACTTCTGGCTTCTGTCTCAAAAAATGAACCAAACAGAATCTTGTTAAGTCATCTATAAACAAGACAAAATACTTGTTGTCACTAATTGAAGCTATTTTCATAGGACCACAAATATCAGAGTGCACCAATTCGAGCCTCTCCTGAGCTCTCCAAGCATTATCAGTAGGAAAAGGAAGTCTAGCCTGCTTACCAAGCTAACAAACCTCACAAACAGTCCCACTAGCTCCAATTTTAAACATGTCATCAACTAAATTAAGCCTATGCAACAGATCAAGAGATCTGAAATTAGCATGGCCTAATCTCCTATGCCATAGATCAGTACTATCAGCAAGGTTGGTGTAAGCCTTTCTTTCTACTTGACTTACATCCAACATGAAGCACCTATCAGTCATAGCCACAGTAACTAATTCTTGACCAAGTGAGTCTTGAACACTACAATAGCCTTCTTTAAAGACTAAAGTGTAGCCTTTTCTACTAACTGGCCCACACTAAGCAGATTTTGGTCTATATTAGGCACAAAGAGCACATCAGTGATTAGTTTGTTACCTGAACCAGTGCTTACCAGCACATTGCCTTTGCCTTTGGCCTCATTCAGCTTTCCATCACCAATTCTGATCCATGAGGTGAAGGTTCCGTCTAGACCCTTGAACATCCTTTCATCAGATGCCATGTGATGTGAACAATCACTTTTTACCAGCCAGTCACTCCTGGTTTTTATTGTGCCAGCAAAGTAGGAAGCTGTGAACACATGCTCCTCCTGAGCTTGAAGATCCTCAGTTGGTCCAGCTTGTTGCTGAGTAGCCTTCTTTCCTTTTCCTTTACACACCTTTTCCACATGACCAAATTGTTTGCATTTCCTGCACTGGATGTCTGGCCTAAACCAGCAATATCTCTTTGAGTGTGTTGTTTTCTTGTAGTGAGTGCATGGTGGAAACACCCTTTTTCCTTCATCTCTCCTTAGTTTGTCTTTTCTGTTGTGCCAAGACTTATTGCTTTTCAAATTCAAAATTGAGCCTTCACTAGCCTTTGCCTAAAAAGCACCTTCAAGCTGATCTTCCAGCCTATTTGCTCTCATTTGCTCAAGTGCATACAGGGAGTTTATTAGCTCAGACAATGAGATGGCTAATAAATCCCTCGAGTCCTCAAGTGAAGATATCTTTGACTCAAATTTCTCAGGGAGAGTTGTGATGACCTTTTCAACAACCCTGCTCTCACTGAAGTCCACTCCAAGGAGCCTTATGCTGTTGACAATGGCCATTATCCCGTCTGAGTACTGCTCAATGGTCTCAGACTCTTTCATCTTCAAGTTCTCAAAGTCTCTCCTAAGATTGATCACTTGCTGTTGCTTGGTTTTGTCAGTCCCCATGAGTTCCTCTTTCAGCTTCTCCCATGCCTGTTTAGGTGAGTCACAGGCCATTATCCTAGAGAAGATTACATTAGATACCCCATTCTGCAAGCAGGCCACAGCCTTGTGCTTCTTAGAGCATTCCTCACTGTGTTGCCTCATTTGAGCAATGGTGGGATTGGCTCTCAATGGAGGTGGCTCAGCATCATTTTCAATCACATTCCACAAGTCGTGTGCCTGGAGGTATGTCCTCATTTTGACTACCCAAATGTGGTAGTTCTCTCCAGTAAACACAGGTGGTGGAGGTGGAGTGAAACACATTTTGCTTGACTGAATTTAAAGGTTTCGATCTCTCCTCTTTTAGGCTTTACTCTTTGACTGAAAACAACCAATAATAGAGGCCCCTCAAAGACTCTGGCTCATGATACCATTTGTTGGAACATTTTCAGCAACAAAACACATTTGTAAAGCTTAACCAATGGAAATCGAGGCAAAAGAAAATGAAAACAGCAAGCAAAGCTTGAGCACTCGAAAATTGTAACTGAACAACCTTAATTTTCCATTCAAAAATTGAAAATATATTGGAGTTACAAATTTGGAACAATAACAGTTACCTAATGACATAACTGCTCCCACTTAAACTAAACTAATACAAGTTTAAAGACAAAACAAAGATAAGCTGACATACCAGCTTTTACATCAAAAAATCACATCACAAACTTAATCCTAGTAACTTTGTAAGTAAGTTAGAATTGAACTAAACACAATTACATAGGAACAAAATGATTAAAACAGATTGCTTCATTCGGTCCAGCTTCAGTCTTGCGCACCAAGCAAAGTTGCTGATCTTGATGACTGCATGATGTTGGTTTCATGTTGCAATGCAGGCCAACTCTCAATATCCTCAATATCCAACTGAATCAGACACACCTTCTGTGGGCCACTGATAACCCTGTGCTCCATGAAAAGTAGACTGACTTGTGATTAACATGAAGAGTCTAGCCCTAGCACCTAACTCTGCCTAGCTTCAAGATCAACCAGGATCGAAGACAAAGCAGGCACATCATAGGCTTGTTTGCTACTGATGATTAAGGTGACCACCGAATCAAATTCACTATGTAAACCATTAAGAATAGCTGCAATATGCTTTGCATCAGATATCTTTTCTCCAAATATACCAAGATTATCCTTAATCAATTTAAGTTGTCTCAAATAATCAAGCATGTTTTGATCCCCCTTCTTTTGAGGGTACAAAGAATACTGAAGATTCATAATCTTGGTAATTGTTTTAGCAGAATACAACCGACCTATGACTTCCCAAATTTCAACAATCGATTAACGCATAACCAAATCTAGTAAAATCTCAAGACTGACAACAGAAAGTAACCAAGATGCTATGGCTTTATCTTGTTTATTAAATGAAACTCTTTCAGGATTTTTAACTAGATGACCAGACTCATCAAAAACAAACTCAAGAGGTATAGCCTGAGAACCATCAATGTAGGACTTCAAACCATAACTCTCCAAAGCAAAAGATACTTACTGTTTCCACAGTGTTAAGAGTATAGATAAGAACTGTGCTAGCTAAATCTATTATTGAGCTAGCCTATTAGTTATTAGTTTGTTAGTCAAACAGTTAAGTTGTTAGCAATAGTAGTTACTCATATATTCTATATATGCCATTGCTATAATGTACAAACTCAATATACAAGAATAAATACAAATAATTTTCTTATTACTCAATTCATTCTATTCTTTCAATACATAGTATAGTTTCACTCATTCAATACACAATACATTTACAACTCACCATAAGTGTTAACACAGGGTGTCTTCATCTTTGTCAGAGAAAGTACATTCGTGATCTACTTGACAGGAGCTCTATGTTACATGCAAAGAGCGTCCATACTCCAATGGTTAGCTTGTCTACTCTATCCAAGGATGGCGGGGATTATCTTTGTGATCCTACTGAATACAGAAGCCTTGCAAGTAAATAGTATCTGCAGTTCATGCATGCACCTACTACTGTCCATCTGGTTGCCTTAAAACGAATCATGCAATATTTATGTGGTACACTTGGTTATAGGATTATTTTTTGTCCATCTGACTGGCTTTCTTTAGTTGGTTATGCGAATTCTAACTGGGTGCTAGATTTTGATGATTGACGCTCTACGACGAGCTACTATGTGTATTTTGGTCACACACTTGTCTCCTAGTATTCCAAGAAAAAGCATGTAGTTTCACGGTCTACGGCTTAGGCTGAATATCAGAGTCTTGCTACAACTACTAGTGATATTGCTTGGTTAGTCTCGTTACTAAGGGAGTTACATCTTAAGAGTATTGATCCACTGACCATTTGGTGTGACAACTCTAGTGCAGTTGGCGTAGCTACTAATCATTTCTTACATTCCAAATTCAAACATGTCAAGCTTGATTTATTTTTTGTTCATGAAAAGGTAGCAGGTGGCTCTGTTATTGTTGGTGAGGTCCTTGCCTATGAGCAAGTTGTTGACATTCTTACCAAGCCACTCTCTGTATCGTACTTTGTTCGATTTCAAAATCTTCTTCAGGTTTTACCTACCGGAAAAATGGGTGAAAGTTAAGAGTATAGATAAGAACTGTGCTAGCTAACTCTGTTATTGAGCTAGCCTATTAGCTATTAGTTTGTTATTCAAGCAGTTAAGTTGTTAGCAATGGCAGTTACTCATATATTCTATAAACAGCATTGCTATAATGTGCAAACTCAATATACAAGACTAAATACAAATAATTCTCTTATTACTCAATACATTCTATTCTTTCAATACTTATTATAGTTTCATTCATTCAATACACAATACATTTGCAACCATCGTAGGTGTTAACACACAGGATAATTGATTTCATCAAGCTGTCATCAAGCTGAATATTGATCGTCTTGTTAGTGAAGATCTTGGAAACATTGGTGGAACTGCTACCAGTAACTTCTCGATCTTCTGCCATTACAAATTTCAGGGAAAAAAAACTTTCAAAAAACCAGCTCAAGTACCGTATTAGAAGACTAGAAAAGAGATGAATAGAGAAAGCAATATTGTATTACATATTACAAACTTACACAAAGATAAGCAACCATATATATACAGGAAGAGAATCAAGAAAGTATAACAAAGATGAATAATTGTAGCTAACTAACATTACCTAACTAACTAATAGTCTAACAGACTGAGCCAACTATATATTTACTGCTAACACATAGAGACATTTATTGTTTTCTTTTCTCTATTTCCTTTTTCTTTTGGTTAAGATGTTGTCGAATCTTCTAACGCAAAATGAGATGACAACTCAAGCACCCCACCACGGTTACACGATTCAATACATCTCTAAACAACCATTTTTCTCTACTTATGACACCTTGATTAGAGTAATTTATTGACTTGAAATATCACTCGACCTTTTGAAGCGAAGTGAAATGACAATCAAAGCACCCCATCCTAGTTACTCAATCTGTCACAATTCACAAGTTCTTACTCATAATTTAAGCTGTCAGTGAAGTATTCTTTGTTCCTTCTGTTTTCTTTTCTTTTTTTTTTCTTTTTTTGTCACTTTTTCAAATGAGCAATTTGTCTAAGCGAGTACAGAAAATGTCAAATTCCATGAGACATGTATTAGCACACAATTCAGTTCCAAATTTAACAAATTCCAATAGAGTATTGCAAGAGTGTGGAAGATTTAGGCAAGATTGCAAGCCTCACAGTTCTCTCTTGGGTTGATTAGTGTCCCCAAGCCAGAATAGCGTTTTAGTTACTCAAGAAAAAGAGAAAAATTGGCAGAACGGTGGTGGTGAATTCCACAACCTGCTTTGCGCAAAAAAACAAAGAAAATTTATTAGAGCGAGCAACTAATTAGACCATGTTTCTGATTTCTAATAAATTTCTAGATTCGCTGTTAATTTCTGAAGGAGATTTAGAAAAAAAAGAGAGATTTCATATCTAACAAACATTTGTTTGCAGAAGATAAAATAATTTATTAAATCAACACATCAATCACACATGTAATATATAATATTCACACGAAAACAGAAACGCTGGGGGAGGAAACTTCCTATCCAAAATAATTAGACCAACTTTCTGTTGAGTGATCAAGGTTTGTGATCTTTTTAATATTACCACGGGGAATCAATCATATATTATATAAAATGTTTGGGACAATAAATTATTTTCATGTCTGCTGGTTTTATCACTATAAATCTTTCTGTTTTCTTAATAAAATTGAAGCAACAATTCTATAGCTTTCATCTACATTTCGCCCCAGAAATAATAGTAAAGCAGAGACAATGAAAGGAACATTGATGTTGAGTTGGATTCTGATCATCTTCCTCTCCCAAGTAGCAGTGCGGAGCCAATACTACTCAGATACCCTACCATATCATCCCAGGCCACCTAAGGTCACCAATCTTCACTTCTTTATGCACGAACATACGGGTGTTACAGCAGTCGTGGTAGCCCAAGCTAACATCACAAGCAATAATTCATCAGTGCCATTTGCCACCCTAGTTTCCGTTAATGATCCCCTCAGGACTGGTCCTGAGCCTGACTCAGAGGTGATTGGAAATGTTCAGGGTATTTCGCTCTTGGCTGGATCAAATGCATCGAGCACGCAGTACATAGAATTTGGATTCAATACCGGTAAGTTCAATGGCAGCTCTCTAAGCATATTTTCAAGGGGAGAACCTGGGCTTGCGGTGGTTGGAGGAAGAGGACGATTCCTGATGGCAAAAGGGATTGCACTATTTAACCCTATCCTTATAAATGCCACCAATGTCATTATGGAATTTAACGTTACTGTAATTCATTACTAAGATGTTATTTACCGACGCAATCCTTTTGAATTGTGCTCCACTTGATTAGAATACTTGTATGAGAAATATACATATCTATATATATGATCTGATTAAAATTTATAATTCTCATGTTTCATCATTGTACTTTATCATTATAAGAGGAATAAAGGTTAAACTCTTAGCTACTAAAAATGGCACATAAATATATCTATTCAGTATTTATCTTCATCTCTGATAGAGGTTGATTTATGCAAAAATTGGAAAACACTGCTACTTTATCATTTTGTCCCTTCAGAAAACAATATAAAAGTTGGTCATTCTTTTCATTTTGACACAACACAAGCAAACAACAGTTCTCCTTTATCTCTCGTTTGTTTCCTTTAGCAATTTTTCCGGGCAAATTTTTTCGACTAAATTTTTGCTTTTTCTTCCGATTCCTTTTGAGAAGAGCGATACCAGTTGTATTTCACCTTCTTTATTCGGGTATATGAATATTGAAATTCTGCATTAACGTTGGAGGACGATGTTCATTATACGATTACACCGGCCAGAACGAATTTACTTTTAAGGCAGTGGCTCTTCCATGACACAATGATTATTTTATTTGTTTACACTTAATTTATTTTCCCTATCAATGCTAACGATTTTATTTTGTAGTAGTATATTTCTAACAAAAATAACTTCAGTTCCCAATAAATTATTCAAATAACCAAGATCTTTGCTCGAAAATCTCTTTGCCAAAGTTCAAACAAAGTTAGAGAAAAGTTTTATTATTTTTATTGATACCAAATTTCATCCTCAAATCCAGATCCGACAATTTTTAAGCTTTCAATAGATCTATAAATTAAGGCATAATACCAAATTTAATCTTGAGCGTGATGGCCAGCCAAAGTTGTTCAAACGGCCATCCGGCGGCGCGATTGCGGCCCAAACTTGTTAGAAGGCCTCCGGAGATTGTCAGCCTCCAAGTTGCCATATGACCCAAGTTTGTGTAAGTTTTCAAGCTACGCCGAGAAGAGGTTAAATGACCCTTGCTCACGGTGTACCCTAACTACTATGGGTTGTCTCCAAGGGCCCATTTTGGAGCACGATGGCTGGCCAAAATTTTTGGACGGGCCATCCATAATTATATACTTTAAAAATAATTAAAGGTGCTGTGGCTACTTTTCAATATTTGAAAATAATATTAATTACATGACATCTGATTTTAAAATAAATATTTCTTGAACAGTAATGACATATAATATATTTTTCACCCAGATTGTGGGTGCCAAAGTATATGTTGATTTTTTTTTACGGCCGTGGGAGTTTACTTGGTAAATAAAATACTAAAACTTATACCTAAATTTATCGATACAATTAGTTATTTATACTTATATTGTCTAAGTAATTACATTTCACCATATTTGACAGGAAAGAAGTGGAAGAAAACCAAAGAATTAGTAAATATTAGGAATAGCTACTGCTCCACATGATCAAGGACACTACTAGAATGAAGTTATTTGGTCTAAAGGGAAGTGCAGTACATACAATTAACAGAAAAGTTTATGAAGGTTGAGGAACTCTAGAATTAATCTTCATATATCGGGAGAATATAATGTTGATTGATTGTATTCTTCTATTCTTGTTGCTTAGTTCTTATACATAGAATATTATTTTTTGTTGTAGCAAATTATTTTGCTTTTCTGAACCAAATCCACAAATGGAGGTATTTGAACGTCAATGTTGAAAGAAGATCATATTACTTGAAATATTTTAAAAGTATTGTTGAAATATTTGGAGTTGTTGAGATGTGGTTTAGGAAGTGTCTACTTCATTCACTACTCTAGAATCAAGTCGGATCGGATCAATTCTATCAAATCCCTTAGATTGAGGAGGTTGGATCATATTAGATCGTTGAAGGCTTAGTTGCCAATAGTCCTTATTTACTTTGGTTGTTATTATTATATGGTTTTTAGCTTATTTAGTTGTTGTTTAATAGGTATTCTGACAGATCTTCATTATGATAGCATGTCTCAAAATCTGTATATACTTGAGAGACTTGTATAAGTTGATGTGTTGATTTTTTATAGCATTTAATATGTTCAAGTGAGGAACTTTATTTGTAAGAGTGCATTTGGTTTTATATTGTGATTTTACATGCTATGTTCTCAAGGGGAGAATTTAGTGGAGAGAAAATTGTCTCTTCGGTGTGTTAGGATCTAGTGCCCTTAGTGTAGTATTGAAGTCTATGTAGTTGTAATTTTCGAACAAACTGGCTTAATAGAATATTCATCAGTTTCATTAACATCTTCATATATTATCCTTAATGAGTTTTGCATGCAAAGCAAAATAAAGTAAATATCAACTCACTAATTATCCAACGCTTAACTAATACTAAACGATATTACGTGGTTAACTCATAATATGAAAAGACAAATTATATTAGTAGAAAATCTAAACACCTCTTTAGTTTTATCTTTCGTATTGGAATAGATGGCACCCAAAAAATAGGAACATAGATATGACTGACTGAGTTGACAGTATATAAAATACCCAAGTTAAATAAATCTTAGATCAATTTAAATCAAATATAATTTTTCATTGTGTTCGGCCTTTAATTAAGTCGAGACAATCCAATTTAGACACAATTTTATTAACTAATCAACTTCCAATATATACATAGATAATTAAAAACGTCAAGGTGGTGGCAAAAATTTGTTCCAACACCGATTACTCTATAACTTCCCACCTCAAACTTCATATCCTTAATTAAATTACCAATATTTAAAAAAAACAAAATTAAATTAAATGCCATAATTTATATCCTTAGAAAAAAACCTATTAAATATTTTATTTTTAATATACTTATTTCTCTAGAAAAAAAACCATTTTTCTCAACCACATTGCATGTGTAAAAATTTTAGTATTTATTGAAAAAAACTTCCAGGTCGTGGGACTTTACTTGGAAAATAAAATACTAAAACTTATAAAATATTTTTGTAAACTGATACTACTAAGACAAGATGAGTTGATAGTTGCTAAGTGACACTTGATAATGCCAATGTAGACTGCTTCTGAGATGGTTAAATACTCACCTTATTTAGTTTGACAATTTAATGAAAAAAATCTTTGGACTTGTTTAATGTGATGTGCTATTGAAGATACTATGGTCCATCTATAGAAACTAGTCTTTGGCTTTTGAGGATTTGATTGGATATGAGAGAATCAATTCAACCATTGGAATGTAAAGATTCGATCAAGACTGCATTGCTATCTGGAAATCATATCTTCGATTGATTCTGCTTTGACAGTTGTAATTGTAATAACTAGTTTCAAGGAGTTAAATTGTGTGCACTTAGATTCTGTAATAGGCCAATTTTGGCCTGGGCCCAACCCAAAATAAACCAAATAAAAACTAAAAAATAAAAGTCCAATAACAATCCATTGACCCAATAAGGTCTAATAACAATAAAACCCAAACATTATTAGCCCAAATAACCTAAACCCTAACCCAATAAGCAGCCCAATACACCCATCCTTTTCAGCAGAAAAACAAAAAACCCTAGGTCGCCGCGCGCCTAGCAAGCAACCAAGTTCGCTGCCATCGCCGCCATTTATGTGCCTTACCTCCACATGTGCCGCCACGTTCGTACCTGCAAAACGGACTAGAAGAGTTCAAAAGTAAAAAAAAATAGTGTAAAAAAATAGAAAAAATAGAAAGATAAGTGTTATTTCGGGCTATAAAAAGAGCCCCAAATTTATGTTTTGGTTACGAATGAATCAAAAGAAAATGGAAAAAAATCAATTCAAATACAGATCATTTTCAAAGGTAGTTGTGCTGATTTTTTTTCGGCTTATATATTTATTTATTTTTAAAGAAAACAAAAAAAAGAAAAGGATAAAGGTCGTACCTTTTTACGAAGGAGGTGCCGATTTCGATGAAAATCGGTGTTTTTTGGGTCCGGGAGTCGAAAAAACTCAAAAAAATATTTTTTTTAAATTTTTCGGCCACCGCGGTGGTTTGGCACTGGAGTCCCACCGAATTCTAGAAAGAG
>JABFAF010276456.1:0-13973 GCA_013677275.1 Gossypium schwendimanii | reverse complement strand
GATTTCCTCATTGAAGCAAGATGACCAAATTTTTAGTTTTCAAAATAATAAATTTCAATAAAGATTTTTTAAAAGGGGAATCGCTTTTAAATTTTTTTTCGATATTTGACCTTAAGAGATTAAATAATCAGTTAGGTACCAATTTTGGGCATTACAGTGGTGCTAATCCTTCCTCGTACTTAACTGACTCCCGAACTCGTTTTTCTAAAACTCGTAGACCAAAATTATTTTTTTAGGTGATCCGATCACACTTCAATAAAAGATCGGTGGCGACTCCAATTTTCATTTTTTAGTCAGCACTATTTTTTGTTTTCAAAAAGTGGTTTTAATAGCTTGGCGACTCTACTAGGGACTGATTTTAAGAGAGTTGAGCCACAAATTGATTAATATTTGTCTTATGGTCGAAAAATCAAAATTTGTTTTAAAATTCATAATATCCCCTTTGCATTCAATCTCATTATAGTGTGCATGGTTGGTTGGTTTATGTCCGTTAGTGTATTTACATTTCGCATTACATGAGTTGGATGATTTTACCCCTTTAAGTGGGAGTGAGAAACTATTCCTTCGTGAGATTTTCACCTCCGTATAGGATAGTGGATCGCTTTCGGGATACATCTGTACCTATGCCTTCGTGAGATTTTCATCTCCGTATAGTCATAGGGAAATGTATTCCCTTGAACTGAACTCGGTCTACATGAGCTTATAACGGGTGAAGATCGAGGAATCGGCTGGTTCAGGTACCTTTGCCCTAGAAGCCAAACTTCATGTAGTGAACCTTAGGAACTCACCCTAGGTAGAACCACACTGAACCCTAATAGATACCAGAATAAGTGTTTTGTTATTTCTTGATTGTATTGGATTCTATGTTTATACATGATACTGACTTTTTGTATCTTACTTTGATTGCATGGCATTTCAACTACATGGCATTTCATTATAAAAGGCGTTGGTTTATATTTAGTTGCTAAATAGAAAGCTTATGATGGAAAAATAGTTTCTTGATAAGATGGAGGATAATACGGCTGTCCAAACTTGGTCTGAAATGACACGGCATGAGAAAGGTGATAGTTTGGCTGAGGAATATGTATCGGAACTATGGGACTTTACCCGTATTAGTGTAACTCAATACAATTTGCAAGAGTTGAAGGAAATCTGGGATTAATGGAACGATGAGGTTAGACATCTATTCTACTCTAATTATGGGGATTTGCCTTATTTACTTGATATGAAGATAGACAAGCACCTGTTTCAGGTTCTCACCCAATTTTAGAATCCTGCTTACAGTTGTTTCACATTTGGGAAGGTCGATTTGGTACCTACAATAGAAGAATACATGGCTTTACTTTGGTGTTCAAAGATTCAAGTAGATATAGCCTACTCGAGAGTTGTAAATGTACCGACCTTTTTGAAGAAGCTGATGAATATAACCGGGATGAGTGAGTAGTGGGTTGCAGCCTAGATCAAGCAGAAGGGGGATAGCAAGTGCATTCCCTAGAAGAGCTTGAAGGATCTAATTCTAGCACACCCAGATACGAAGAAGAAGGTGGATGTCTTGGCTTTGAGTATATACGACTTAGTTGTATTCCCCAAAACTTTGGGGCACTTTGATGAAGTAGTTATTGATTTATTCGATCGGCTTGATAAGAGGGTTACACCAGTCCCAACGATTTTGGCAGAAACCTTCAGGTAACTAAATGCATGTCAGAAAGCGGGTGAGGGTAGATTCATCAGATGTGCGCAGCTCCTACTCGCATGGTTTCACAGTCATTTCTGGGATGACTATTCACCACTGAAAACCATTCACCACTGAAAGAGATAGTAGCTACACCTAGGAGGGATGACATCTTGGAGGAGAAATGGATGGCAATTCTTTAGAATCTTCAAGAAGAGGACATTGAGTGGAGAGCTCATTGGCTGCTTCCAAATGAGATCCTGTATCGATGCGTGATTTTGATTGGGTTCCTCTACTTGGGATTTGGGGAGCTGTTGGTTATGCCCCATTGCTAGTGCTTAGGCAGTATAGGTCAAGGTAATTTATACCCGCAACCTAGGGAATAACTGAGTGTGAATTCTCATACAAGGGTGATGGTTACAAAAAAAGATTCGAGAGATGTCCAATGCATGGAACCTGACTCGCCAGATGAAGAGATTCGCCGTGGGTCCAATGACATCTCCTGAGTATAATGAATGGTGGATTAGGAGGATCAATGATAATATCCCCAAGCCAAGTCAGGGAAACAATCAGTCAATAGAGGAACATCTGCGGGTTGTCCTTTTTGAGCTAGAAATCATAAGGTAAAATTTTGAAAGAAGAAATGCAGAATAAGAAAAGAAGATAGAACAAATGGAAGAAGAAAAGATGAACTTGAGATTAGACATAGATGTTTAGAAACTCGAGGTCGAAAAATTAAGAAAAGGGAAAAATAAAGCCGATGAGGATTTAGATAGCTTGAAGACAGATTATAAGAAGCTGCGACTGTCAATGAAAATTACCAGGTTGGGAAAAACTTCAAAGCAGTGGCGTGAAGAGATTTGAGAAGAAAAGAAAAAAGGCTAATGGATGGGAAAGGAAATTCCAAGAGGTTCAGACACGAAATGAGGCTTTAGAGAAGAGTTTGTCAGAGAACTGAAAGGAAAAAGGTGAACTAAAGGATAGAGTGGCTGAGTTAGAAAGATCTCTTCGTCAGCATTGAAATCAGAATTCTGCGATAGAGTTGAGAGCAAGCTTGAGCAGGATTGAAGAAATGGAAAAAAGAATAGAAGAGTTAGAAACAACATTGCAAAATTGTGAAATTCTAATCGAGTACTTGAGCAGCTTCATTACTTTCAGAATCAAGTTAGAAATAGTGATCACATTATGGAAGAAGTTGTGGTTCAGATTCGAGAGGTAGCTGATCACCTGCAGACTTTGGTAGTGCAGGTTGATACACTGAGTATAAAGTATGAATTGGAATTAGATAGGGGGCGAGAGTTAGCCTCGTTACTTAAGAAGATTAAAGTTCTGAGTATTAGGGTAAAGTCTTAATTGTAACCCATTTTATGTAAAGAAATTTATTCTCTAGTAAAGTTTTCTAAATGGAATTGAATCAAAATTGACGCTTTTTTTTTTCATTCATTTCATTGCATTGCATCATATGCATTAAGGACTATTAAAAGATCCTAATCGATTAAAATCATTCATCAGTTAATCTGGAATCCAACCAACCAACCAAACACCGTTATGGTATTCGAGCAAAAACCAAAGACATGGACCAAAGATTGGAAAGGCTTGAACAATTCCAAAAGGAGATGCAAGACCAACTTTAGCTGCAAATGCAAGAGCAGCTAGCTAAGATTCAGTAAGATATGATGGACAAAATGCTGGAGTCTCAAAGAAACATGATGACTTAGTTGACTCAACTGTTGGCTGGGGGAAATGATAAAGGAAAGGGCCCTATGGTTAATGCTGAAGAAGGAGACAATGAGGGACCTCTCTATCCTCTAGGCTTTACTCATCCACATATGCAGACCCAAGCTAAGGTACACTCGCGCAAATCCTCTATCACAATAAGACATCAGTAGTTTCAGGCCGGTGCCTCAATACCAATGAATTTTCAAGCCGGATCAGGCTCTAACCCTGAAGATAACCCTATTAATCCTACTACCCCTGATTTCGATGAAGTGGCTGAAAAAGAAAAAGTAAAGGATGAATTGCCAAAACAGCTAGAGGAAAGGTGTAAATGGCTTGAAGAAAAATTTAGGGCAACGGAAAGCACTAAGAACTACCATGGGATTGATGCTAAAGATTTGAGCTTAGTCTTGAATTTGGTACTCCCTTACAAGTTCAAAATGCCAAAATTTGAGAAGTACAATTGGACTAGTTGCCTTGAAACTCATATCACCATATTTTGTAGGCGGATGACTGGATATGTTAACAACGACCAACTGCTAATACATTGCTTCCAAGATAGCCTCACAGGGGCAGCATTTAAATGGTAAAATCAATTGAGCCATACTAGGATTAATTCATGGAGAGATTTAGCACAAGCATTCATGAAGCAGTATAGTCACGTAATAAATATGGTCCTTGATAGAATCACCCTACAAAATAGGGAAAAGAATCTGAATGGAAGTTTTAGGCAATACATACAAAGGTGGAGGGAGGTTGCCGTTCAAGTTCAGCCACCGCTCCTGGAAAAAGAAATGACAATGCTCTTTATTAACACACTGAAAGCCCCATTTATCACACATATGTTAGGAAGTGCCAAAAAAAGCTTTTTTGACATAGTCATGAATGGTGAAATGATTGAAAATGCCATAAGGAGTGGGAAGATTGATGCTGGAGAAAGTAGCAGAAGGGCGGCCTTGAAGAAAAAAATGAGGTGAACAACACGAGTACATATAGCAAGGGTTACTCAAAATAAGTTACGGTGTATCAGCCAAGAAATGTGGCTGCTAACCAACAAGGTTCATCAAGACAAGAATCCGACACAAGACAAAACACTGAGAAGTTTCAGTTCACGCCAATTCCAATGTCGTATAGGGAGTTGTATCAAAGTTTGTTCGATGCACACGTTGTTTCCCCTTTTTACTTAAAACCTCTACAACCTTCGTACCCCAAATGGTATGACGTGAATGCACAATGTGACTATCACGCGGGAATTACGGGGCATTCCATACAAAATTACACTACTTTTAAAAAGCTGGTTGAAAGGCTCATTAGTATGGACATTGTCAAATTTGATGATTCATCCAATGCAGAAGATCCATTACCTAATCATACTGATAATGGGGTAAACATGATGAGTGGAAACATGGGGAGAAAAATTAAGGCAGACATTGCAGAAGTAAGAACTCCTTTGAGATGGGTCTAGAAGAAGATGGTAGAAAAGGGGTTAATCATTTCGAATTTAAAAGGGAGCTATAAAAAGATAAGAAATTATTATGAGTTCTATCACGAAGAAGGGCACGAGATCCAAGAGTGCATAGAATTTAGAACCTTGGTTCAAGGCATGATGGATGATAAGGAAGTGGAGTTCTACGAAGAAGTTAAGGAAGAAGGAAGCATATGCGCGTCGAAATTGACGACAAAGGTTTCAAAAGTAAATCATCCTGTGGTCATCATCTCGTGACCAAAGAATAATGAAGCTGGAGTACCGGTAATGCCAAAGATCATAATTGGAAAACCTGCAACCTTCCCTTACAAGGATAGCAAGAAAGTCCTGTGGAATTATGAGTGCAACGTAACTATCCTGGGAAGGGAGACTTCAGTCAGTGCTGCAAAAGAATATTAGGGTATAGGTTCTCATACGCGTAGTGGAAAATGCTACGAGTTGATAAGTCCTCAAATAGAACCTGTAAAAGGAAAGACCATAGTGACAGAACAAAAAAAGGGGAAAGCAACTGCGCTTGTGTTACCTATCAACGAGCCAGTAAAAAAAGGAAGAAGCCAAAGAATTCCTCAAATTCTTGAAGCACAATGAGTACAACATTGTGGAATAGCTACATAAACAACCAACTCGCATATCTGTACTAGCCATGCTCTTGAGTTTAGAGGTACATCGAAGTGCATTGATGAAAGTGCTGAACGAAACCTATGTGGCCAATGATATCTCTATCAATAAATTTGATCAGCTGGTCAATAATATAAGTGTCGATAACTTTATTTTCTTCAACGATGATGAAATACCACTTGGGGGTATGGGGTCTACTAAAGCTTTGTACATTACTACCCGATGCAAAGGGTATACCATGCCAAAAGTTTTGATTGACAACGAATTAGTGTTGATTGTATTGCCTCTATCCACACTTAGCAGGCTACCCGCGGATAGCTCATACATGAAGACATGCCAGAATATAGTGAGGGCATTTGATGGCACAGAAAGGAAGGTCATTGGAAGAATCGAAATACCCTTATTGATTTGTCCGACTATCTACGAGGTGGATTTCCTTGTAATGGATATTTAGCCTTCCTACAATTACTTATTAAGGAGACCATGGATACATTCGGTAGGGGCTGTATCATTATCATTACATCAGAAGTCGAAGCTAGTGTTAGAAGGTCGGCTGGTGACAATAAATGCTGAGGAGGATATCATAGTGGCTATAGCCAATGATGTGTCGTACGTGGAAATTAATGAAGAGGCAGTTGAATGCTCCTTTCGAGTTTAATGCTCCTTTCGATCTTTGGAGTTTGTAAATGCAACATTTATTTTTGAGGGGAACAAAATTCTAGTGCCTAAAATATCCGAAACCACAGAGATGGGGTTACAGTTATTGGTAGGGATATGAGCCTTACTCGAAAGAGGATTAGGGAGACATCTTCAAGGAAGAATTGAGGCTCCGGTGCTGAAAGAAAAATAAGATCGCTTTGGCTTAGGATACAAACCAAATATAAGACAGAGAAAGAAGGAGTTAGAAAAAAGGCAAGAAAGAAGAAGGGCACGCCTAAGTGGGGAGGGAATTAAATGGGAACCAATGATAATTCCCTATATATACAAAACATTTGTATCAGGAGGGATCATTCATCTTAAGAGAAGGATACCGATGGAAGAAAGCATCGAAGAGATGTTGGAAAATGTTCTCATTAATGCCATACATGAGGACACAAATGAAGAAGGGACCTTGTTAGATATCCGTCCTTATGAACCTGGGAGTGTTCTAAATAATTGGACCGCAGAAGAAATACCTGAAGTTTTTAGAGCTTTCTCAGAGTAATATTCAGAACAAACTTGTTATTTTAGCCTAGAGACAATAAGAACTCCTTTGTGAAATAGGCTCATATTCGAACATCATTATTTTAATGAAATATATCTTTGAAATTATTTTGAGCAGATATTCCTTTAAGATTCTTTCATATTTTGTATGAGTAATTATTTTGGATTCTTTGATTATTTTGAATTCTTTGCCAAATCATTCTTTCATTCATAATCATACGATACAAATAAATATCCTTAAATTCATATAGTTCTTTGTATATTCCTTGGTACCTATAATAGGACCCCGGATATCAATGACATGAGTGACTATGCTATGGACTCAGAAAATCCATTTGAACAAGACATGTGTCTAGAGGGATCTCATGACTTTGAAGATAACATAGATTATAACTTATCTCCGGACTTGTTAAGGATGGTAGAGCAAGAAGAGAAACAAATCCTACCTCATAAGGAAACGGTGGAAATTGTGACCCTGGAAGAGGGAAATTTGGTGAAAATTGGGAAATGCATAATCGAAGAAATGAAGCGAAACTTTATCGAGTTGCTTCGAGAGTTCAAATATGTTTTCGCATGGTCATACCAGGATATGCTTGGGTTAAGCACTGATATTGTAGTGCATCACCTTCCTATAAGAGAGGATTGCAAACCGGTTCAGCAGAAGCTCAGAAGGATTAGGCTTGATATTGTGCTTAAAATAAATGAGGAAGTCAAAAAGTAGTTTGATGCTGGGTTTTTACAAGAGGTCAAATATTTCGAATGGGTAGCCAACATCGTTCCAGTCCCTAAAAAAGATGGGAAAGTATGAATACATGTGGATTACAGAGATTTGAATAAGGCCAGCCCAAAGGACAACTTCCCATTGCCTCATATTGACACTTTGGTGGATAATACGGCGGGCCATTCACTGTTTTCCTTTATGGATGGTTTCTCTGGTTATAATCAGATAAAGATGCATCCTGAAAATATGGGAAAGGCCACTTTCATTACCTTGTGGGAAACATTTTGCTATAAGGTAATGCCATTCAGATTAAAGAATGCGAGACCAACATATCAAAGAGCCATGGTAGCCTTATTCCATGACATGATGCATAAGGAAATTGAGGTTTACATTGATGATATGATTGAAAAATCCAGAACAAAAGAGGAACATGTGCAGGTCCTGAGAAAATTATTCTTAAGACTGAGAAAGTTCCAGCTCAAGCTTAATCCAACGAAATGCACTTTCGGATCCAAGTCAGGAAAGTTGTTGGGCTTCATAGCCAGTGAAAAAGGAATCGAGATCGACCCAGACAAAGTCAAAGCGATACGAGATTTGTTTCCACCACGTACTCAGAAAGAAGTTTTAGGTTTCTTAGGAAGACTGAATTACATTGCTCAGTTTATTTCACAAATGACCGAGAAATGTGACCCTATATTTCTTCTTCTGAAGAAACATAATCCAGCTGTGTGGGATGAAGAATGCTAGGAAGCTTTTGACAAGATAAAGCAATACTTGTCCAATACTTCAGTGTTGTCACCACCTAGCTTAGATAGACCACTGATTTTGTATTTAGCGGTGTTTGATAATTCTATGGGACGTGTGTTGGGTCAGCATGATGAGACAGGAAGGAAAGGAAAGGCAATATACTATCTCAGTAAGAAATTCACTGATTGCAAAATAAGATATTCGCCTATTGAAAAAGTATGTTGTGCCTTGATCTGGATGACACGGAGATTGAGACAATACATGCTTTACCATACGACTTGGCTAATTTCAAAGTTAGACCCTTTAAAGTATATGATAAAGTCAACGGTGTTGAATGGGAGGATGGCTAGATGGCAAATTTTGCTCTCCAAGTTTGATATAATATATGTAAATCAGAAGGCTGTCAAAGGGACTGCGATAGTAGACTTTTTGTCCAGCAGAGCTTTAGAAGACTATAAACCTCTAAATTTTAATTTCCTGAATGAAGACTTAATGTGTGTGGCAACTTCTGAAGAAGATTCTCAAGAAAATCATCTTTGGAAGTTAAATTTCGAAGGAGCTTCGAATGCCGTAGGTAATGGGATTGGGGCAGTTCTTGTGTCCCCAAGTGGAGATCATTATCCTTTTACTAGTAAATTGGACTTTAATTGCACCAATAACATGGCTGAATATGAAGCTTGTATCATGGGCATCTGGGCAGCCATAGAGCGAAAAATTAAGATACTAGAGGTATATAGGGACTTGGCATTGGTAATATACCAGCTCAAAGGAGAATGGGAAATGAGAGACCCAAAGTTAACCCGTTATCAGAGATTGGTTCTGGAGTTGATCGAAGAGTTTGACAGTATCACTTTTTGTTATCTCCCACGAGAAGAAAATCAGATGGCTGATGCTCTGGCTACCTTAGCCTCCATGATCAATGTGAACAAATTAGAAGACATGAAGCCTATGCAAATAAGCATTTATGAGACCCCGGCCTATTACTACAGTATTAAGGAAGAGGAAAAGGATAACCATCCTTGGTACCAAGATATATTGCAATATGTGAAGAATCGCGAGTACCTTGATCAAGCAACGGAGAATGATAAGAGGACATTGAGGAGCTAGCCATCGACTATGTCTTAGATGGAGAGATTTTATACAAAAGGGGAAAGGATCAAGTAATATTGAGATGTTTGGACGTTGTGGAGGCCAAGGAAATCTTGGAGGAAGTCCATGAGGGTATTTGCGAAAGGCATGCCAACAGATTCACCATGGCTAGATAGATTATGAGATTCGAGTATTACTGGTCCACCATGAAAAGAGATTGCATCAATTATGCTAAGAAGTGCCATAAATGCCAATTTTATGGGGACAAAATACACGCACCTCCTTCACCCATTCACGTTATGGCTTCTCCATGGCCTTTCTCCATAGGGGTATAGATGTCATCCGGCCAATATCGCTGAAGGCTTCTAATGGGCATCGTTTCATCTTTGTGGTTATTGACTATTTCACTAAATGGGTGGAAGTGGCTTCATATGCTAATGTCACGAAGTCAGCAGTTAGTAAGTTCTTAAAAAAAGAGATCACATGTCGATATGGAATGCCTGAAAGAATCATATCTGAAAATACGCTGAATTTGAATAACAGGATAATAGCGGATGTTTGTAGTCAATTCAAAATCAGACACCATAATTTGTCACCGTATCGCCCAAAAATGAATGGTGCAGTGGAGGCGGCCAACAAAAATATGAAGAAAATTGTGGGTAAAATGGCTGAAACTTACAAGGACTGGCATGAGAAATTACCATTTGCTCTCATTGCCTATCGAACATCTATTAGGACTTTTATGGGGCAATGCTTTTTTCTTTAGTTTACGGGGTGGAGGCAGTTTTACCCATTGAAGTTGAAATCCCTTCTCTCTGAGTATTAGCTGAACTAAAATTGGATGAGGCCGAATGGATCCAATCTCGATATGATCAGTTAAACCAGCTAAAAGGAAAAAGGCTAAAAGCTATTCATCACGGTCGGATGTACCAAAAACGAATGAGGCGAGCCTATAACAAAAAGGTTCGTCCCGGAGAATTCCACGAGGGGACCTGGTGTTGAAAAAGATCATTCCTTTACAAAATGATTTTAGAGGGAAGTGGATGCCAAATTGGGAAGGACCTTATGTGGTAAAGAAGGCCTTTTCTGGAGGAGCTTTGATTTTGAGCGAGATGGATGGTAAAAACTTGCCAAATCCTGTAAACTTAGACTCAGTTAAGAAATACTTCACCTGAAGAAAGAAAATGGATTAAAGTGAAAACCGCAAAGAGCACCTTGAGTCCTTAAAAAAAGGAGTGGCCAAGGTGTAAACCTGCAAAAGACACCTTGAGACTAAAAGGGATTTGAGTTGAAAACCCGAAAAGAGTGGCCAAGGTGTAAATCCGCAAAAGACACCTTGAGATTAAAGGGGATTTGAGTTGAAAACCCGAACAGAGTGGCTCAAATTTTGATCAGAATTGGACATGAGGTGATCAGAGCAGCAAAACTTGATCAGATTGGCGCATGTGGTGATCTTGCTATACTTGAATCAACAGGAAAGGGTAGGCGATATCTTGGGGCATCAACAAAGTACTTATATCTCCTAAACACATGTCAAACTCAGAATGGTCTTCAGAAAGTTGTAAAGAGAAGTTCAAGCTGCAATATTTGGGGCACCTAGTCTTCATACTATTTATATCAAATTTGTTGTTCTTGGAATACTTTATTCTTTTTCAAGATACATGTTCCCACTTAATTCCTCTTTTATTCTTACTATCCTTGATAATTTATTCATTTGGGCCGTGCTCTCAAATCAATTTTATTTTTAACCATTGATATGATCTTTTGCAAGCATGTTGCATTGGAATAATGATTAATGGACTAATAATACTTTCTCAAAGGAAGCTTTGCATATTACTCTAGAAGTTTTTAAATAATACAGGAACTTGAAACAGGACTATTGTTTATAATGCACCAAGTTTAAATGTTGAAATATCTAAAAAGGAAAAGTCTAAATTAAGACCATCTCTTCGGATTTTGTTGTCAAAAACATTGGTTGAACAAAATATCATGCCGGTAATAAACCTTCGATCGGCAAAAAATAAGAAAAAGTTATCCTTGGAAAAATTTCTATACTCGTGCATAAATACCTGGTCACGACATCCTAGGAATGGTGTAAATGACCAAAATAAGGGAAGAAGATTCTCATACTATGCCCTTGAATTGCGATAAAAGAGGTTTGAAAAGAGTCAGATCTTATACCTCTGGGTTGCAGTTGAAGAAACATGGCCCAAAACTCAGGTCTAAGAAGAACAGTTGAACGTTGAGGTTACAGTGAAGCAAACTAATTAAGCGTTTCTTTGGGTTTCTGTTGAAGGCACCAGCCGAACAAGATAACTCTGTAACACATCAGTGATGAAATCTTGACGAACAATGAGTAATGATAACCCAAACATTAAAAAAAGGGGATGATCTTCATTCTCCATTCATTCATAACATCTAGTTAGTAAATTTTGACTCATTCTGATCATAACATCCTAATCATTAGGCATAAATAGATCCATGAAATGGATTCTACAGGTCATGTTCCCCAGAGAACAGATTGGTGAAATTACAAATCCTATACAACTGAAGTTGCAGTGGAATAGATTAAAGAAGATGGTAAATCTTATCTCCCTGAAGTTACAATGGTGCAGATTAAAGCCAATAATCCTATCTCCCTAAAGTTACAGTGGAACGAATTAAAGTTACAAGTCTTATCTCCTTTAAGTTGCAGTGGAGCAGACTGAAGAAAGCAAGTCTTTTCCCCCTAAAGTTGCAGTAGGGCACTCTGAAGATGGAAAATCTTATCTCCCTGAAGTTGCAGTGGAGCAGATTAAAGTCAATAATTCTATCTCCCTGAGGTTGCAGTGGAGCGGATTAAAGTTACAAGTCTTGCCTCCCTGAGTTTGTAGCAGAGCAGACTGACGATAGTAGATCTTGTCTTCTTGTACTGGCAGCGAAGTAGATCGAAGACACCAACCTTGCCTCCCTGAGTTTTCAGCAGAGTAGACTAAAGATAACAGATCTTGTCTTCCTATATTGGCAGCGAAGTGGATCGAAGTTACAAGTTTTATCTCCCTGAAGTTGTAGTGGAGCAGACTGAAGATAGAAAATCTTATTTCCCTGATGTTGCAGTGGAACAGATTGAAGCTATAAATTACAGATCTTATCTTTCTGAAGTTGCAGTAAAGCAGATCATGTCAAACCTTATTTCAATAAAGTTGCAGTGGAGCAGGTTGAAGTTGCAAATCTTATCTCCCTGAAGGTGCAGTGGAGAAGACTAAAGATAGCGAATCTTATTTCCCTGAAGTTGCAGCGGAACAGATTGAAGTTATAAATTACAGATCTTATCTCCCTGAAGTTGCAGTGGAGTAGTTTGAAGGAAGTGAGCCTTATCTCTCTGAAATTGCAGTGGGTTAGGATGAGGCTATTTGAAGAAAAGAAGTGCCAAAGAAGTCGAGGCTCGGTAGGACCGGGCAAAATTGGCCTTTTTTAGTCTTTGCTTCAATCTCGTTACATGACAATGAGCAAATAGGGGCAGTTGTAGTAGCCCAATTTGCCCAGGCCCAATTAAATAAATAAGCACCAAAAATAAAAAAACAAAAATAATAAAAAAGTCCAGTTTTTTTTACAAACCCAAATTTAAAGCCCAAATCTAAAACCCAATAAACAGTGGCCCAATTATAGAGGCCCAATGCCTAGCCTTAGACCACGAAACAGAAACCCTAGAAGATCCATGCCCCGCTCTTGGCCCCCGCTCATGCTGCGCCTCCGTGTGCGTGCGTTTCCTCCGAGCTTGTACCTACACAACAAAAATGGCAACAAGCAAGAAAATCAGGAAAATCACAAATCATAGGCAACAAGCAAATAATGCATTTAAAGTTAGATTTTTTTTTTACATTTTTATTTTTCCATTATCTGTTATAAAAAACAGACTTGATATTGTAAAATGGGGAGATACGAAATAAAATAAAAAAACACTTCGTATTAACAAACAGAGAAAATAAAAAAAAGATTCAAGGTAGACATTCGTTTTTTCTTTCTTTTGCTTGGTTACGATTCGTTTTTTTATAGTAAACAGTAGAAAAAAACTTACCTGCACCTTCAAATTCGCGCTAAAACAAGGCAAAGAAAGACCCTCTTTCGCCACTGGCCACGGCGGCACCACGGTGCGGCCAGGGCCGAAACCATAGGCCAAAAGGGAAGGGAGAATGAGAGAACAGAGAGTTCTCTGTTTTTTTAAATCAGTTGAAATGTTTTTTTTCCTTTTTTTTGTTATTTATATGGGCTGAGATATGACGTCCTTTTAGTTGTGACCTGCACGACCCAACCCGATCCGAAAGAGATCCGTGTGTTTTTAAGGCCCAAATGGGAAATTTATGGTTTCAGTCCACCCGCTTTCATAGCAGATTCAATTTTGTTCTTTTCTTTTTTTAATTTTGGCCCTGCAGTTGGTTTTTGTTTCATTTTCGCCCAGGTTGCAATGCGGTGTTTTGGAGGGACAGGGAATAATTCCCATTTAGTCCCCCATGTTATTCGCGCGCCGCATTTTGGTCCTCAGTTTTTATTTTATTTGCATATTTTCGTTCTAATTTGATTTTAAATCCAATTTAATCCTTATTAGTTTAGTTTAACTTTTTTTTTTAAATTTTATTATTCCATCATTTTTTTAATATAGTTAACTTTAAATTTAATTTGATGGTTGAGCTTAATATTTTTTATCTTATATTATTATTTTAAGTTTTACATGTATTATTATT
>JABFAF010276434.1:0-13163 GCA_013677275.1 Gossypium schwendimanii | reverse complement strand
AAAAATTAATCACAATAAACTTTTCTATCTCAGATTCATGGTTTCACAACCACTATTCCGTTTAGGCCTTATTTCGAGATGTTACAAAAAGAAAGAAAATACCCATACAAAAGTGAGGAATGGTTATGTTTTAACTTACCCTAACTCAAATTTATTTTGTGGTGTTTCTTTATTGAAGGACTTCAAGGATCCATTGACGAACTCTCAATTATATTAATCTACCATCGATAGATGATTTCACTTGTGGGAGAGAGGTAAGTTGAACATTACTAATTCTCCACAAGTGCTACAAAGTAAGAAAGGTAAGGAAACAATAGAAATTGATTTAAGAAGGCATATCTTGAATGTTTTTGATAAGTATGCTACTGATTTTGTTTGTAAAATATTTCCTTACAACAAGCTTTCTCGTTGGTCAAATTTCATTAAACCTTGGTTTGATGGTTCAACTAATTTTGTGGGTTTATCTAAATTTGTAAAGGTTAAAAATAGTAATTATGTTGTATTAAATAAGTTTTTAAAGCATTTTACATATTTTCTCTTGCAATAAAATTTTCTATCTTGACCTTTAACGATGAATTTTTACATAATAATATTAAACTTCTTGATTTTTATAATTATGTGAAATTCTTAACTCATCGTTGGAAATTCCTATGGATGACCATGCATATTAAAAAAAAGTTACAGGTTATTTTTTACTTGAAGACTCATGTACCTAACACCTATTTGTTTAGTGTTGATACCTTGTTTTTAAAGGAGACATACATGATCGAAGTTGATTTCAAGGATGAAAATAATGTCTTTGATCCTGAAGATATTTTTTGAGCACAAGAAAGCTTAGGTAAGTATTTTTTTCATTTTATTGTTATTTATTCTAATCCTTTTTCTTTTTGTGTAGTTACAGATTCGGGGATGAATCTACGTGAGGAAGGGGGAATGATACGAATAACTCAGTCAAATTCAAAGGCTATATTAGATATGGGCCTTTCCAAGTACTCAAGCGGATCAATGACAACGCTTATCAAATAGAGCTGCCTAATGAGTACAATATTGCTGACTCATCTCCCTTTTGTTGTTTCAAATTTGAGGACGAATCTTTTTGAGGAAGCGGGGAATGATGCGAGTCTCAAGACCCACAAAATCAGGCTCATGAACATGATGGGATCAAATTTTCTCAAGGCCCAATAACGAGGTCGAAAGCTAAGTAAATCCGAGCAAGATTGAATGGGAGCATCCAAGATTTCGTTACCAAGGCCCTAGATGCGCACACGATCGGAAAAGAACATCAAGATTCACTTTCTTGTTTTCAAGAAAATCAAGAAATCAAATTTTGGTCCAATTTTTTTATTTTAGACAATTTCAAGAATCAAGAAAATCAAGATTTCAAATCTTCGAAATCTTGGTCCAAGAAATCGAATCTTGCCGCAAAGGTGTATTGGATTTCATGTACGAGCTTGAATGAGCCAATTTTGAGAACAAACGGATCATAAGACCAAGTTCTTGAAGACATGAAATCCAATGTGCCTTGGCTGCAGGATTCGATTTCTTAGACCAAGATTTCCAAGATTTGAAATCTTGATTTTCTTGATTCTTGAAATTGTTCGAAACAACAAAATTGGACCACGATTCGATTTCTTGATTTTCTTGAAAACAAGAAAGTGAATCTTGATTTTCTATTTCCATCGTTTGCACATCTAGGGCCTTCGCAATGAAGTCTTGTATAGTCCCATTCAATCTTACTCGGATATTTGCTTGGCCTTTGACCTTGTTATTGGGCCTTGAGGAAATTTGATCCCATCACGTTCATGAGCCTTCTTTTGGGCCTTAAAACTCGTAACATTCACCTCTTCCTCAAAAAGATTCGTCCTCGAATATGAAACATCAAAGGGAGATAAATCAACAATATTAAAAGTAGAACTTACATTGTACTCACCAGACAGATCTATTTGATAGGCATTGTCATTGATCCGCTTGAGTACTTGAAAAGGCCCATCGCCTCTAGGGTCCAATTTAGTCCTCATTTTACTTGGAAATCGATCTTTGTGCATTTGGACCCATACCCAATCATCGGGTTTAAGGATAACTTGTTTGCGCCTCTTGTTAGCTTTTTTTGGCATTTCTGTCATTTGTTTTTCAATTCATTGTTTTGCCTTTTCGTGCATTGATTTCACCAACTTAACTTTCTTCTCGTCATCTAAACTAGAAATATTTTCTATAGCTAATGGAAAAAGATCAAGTATAGTTAGTGGGTGAAAACCATAAACAAGTTCAAATAGTGAATAGCCAATTGTAAAGTGAATAGATCGATTGTATGCAAAATCAAAAAATGGTAAACATTCTTCCCAATTCTTAAGGTTCTTACCCACAACAGCTCGTAGTAAAGCACCTAAAACTCGATTTACTACCTCAATTTGGCCATTGATTTGGGGGTGACATGTAGTGGAATATAATAATTTAGTACCAAGCTTACCCCATAATACCTTCCAAAAGTGGCTTAAGAACTTTCATTTCTACCAGAGACAATTGTACAAGGTACTCCATGTAGTCACACCACCTCTTTAAAGAATAAGTCTACCACATATGTAGCATCATCTGTTTTGTGACAAGGAATAAAGTGTGCCAGTTTTGAAGACCTATCAACAACAAATATACTATATCGACCCTTTTTAGTTCACGGGAAACCAAGAATGAAATCCATGGATAAATCTACCCATAGTGAAGAAGGAATTGACAAAGGAGTATAGAGTCCATGAGGCATTACCTTAGTTTTTTCTTGTTTACAAGCAATGCACTTAGAACATACCTTTTCAACATCTTTCTTCATGTGTGGCCAATAAAAGTTTCCTTGTAGAATATCTAGTGTTTTGGCAACACCAAAGTGTCCCATTAAGCCTCCACTATGTGCCTCATGAATTAGTAGCTCTCTATGGAGCAATGTGGTACACATAACTTGTTTAGGCTAAAAAGAAACCCATCTACTAGATGAAATTTTTCAAAGGCACTATTCCCACAATTAGCAAAGATATGCGCAAAATAAGCAACATTTGTGTACAAATATTTTATATGCACAAATCCTAAGACTTTAGTATTTAATGTAGTTATTAAAAAATATCTACGAGATAAGGCATCAGCAACTACATTTTCATTACCTGTTTTGTACTTAATTACATATGGGAATGTTTCTACAAATTCTACCTATCGGGAGTGTCTTTTGCTACACTTACCTTGTCCTTTTATCCATTTAAGGAACTCATGATTTGTATGTCTAATGAACTCATTGGGCAGTAAATAATTTTGCCACACTTGGAAAGCTCACACCAATGCCAATAACTCTTTATTGTAAGTTGATTAGTTCAATTATGCCCCATTTAGTTTTTACTAAAATATGCTATTGGCCTTATATCTTGCATCAACACGGCACCAATTCTAATACTTGAAGCATCACATTAAAGTTCAAAAGTATTAGAAAAATTAGGTAATTTAAGAACTGGAGCATAACATATCTTATCCTTTAAGGATTGAAAAGCCTTTTCTTGAGCTTCACCCCACTTGAAACCCATTGCTTTTTTTATAACCTCAGTTAATGGGGCGGCAATAGTGGAGAAATCATTCACAAAACGTATATAAAAACTTGCTGAACCATGGAAAGATCTCACCTCGGTAATCAATTTAGGAGTAGGCCACTCCCTTATTGCCTTTACTTTATACTCATCGACATTAATACCTTGAGCACTTATTATAAACCCTAAAAAACTTAGTTTATCACAATAAAAAGTGCATTTATCAAGGTTGGAAAATAATTTTATCAAGTTTGGACAGTAATTTAATTGAATATCAGGCTAAATTATTAGAGTGTCCCAAATTGTAAAATATATAAACTTTAGGTCCAATTTTATTTTAATATGTGGATCATCATGTAAGAATTCAGCCCAAAGAGCCCATTTAATTCATTTGGACGAATTCCCATTAAAAGTCCACACTTAGAATTATTTTGTTTTTTTATTTGATAAGTTGCCATGCTAGTTATTCCATTAGGGTTAGGAAAACTTATTTTGGGGGCCTATAAGTAGCATGGGCGTTCACCCTTATACACACACAATTGATTTCTATTTTTTTGTGTTAATAATAATTCTCTTTAAGTTTTTCTTCAAGAATTAATCTTGAGTTTCTTTTAGAAGTTGTTTTAACAATCCTCCAGGTTGTGCAAATCATCTTCAAGCTTTTTCTTGCCAAGATCTCTTTCTTGGAGGGGGAATTAGAGCCATTGAACGGATTTGTGGATTCTTAATGTTTTCGAGGCTTCTTAGGACATAATCTTCTCTTTTCTATCCTTAATTTATCATTTCTTGCTTATTTAAGTTAGTTCTTGTTGTTTTGGCTTGCTGATTTTATTGATTTTCATTCTAGGTTAAATTTGTTTCAAGAAAGACGTTCTACTATCTTGTTCCATAAAGGAACAGGTCAAAATTAGGAATTTTAATCTTTTCTTGTTGTTTCAAACATTCTTGCACAAAATAGTTTGCTTTTGTCTTTAAAATCACTTCTAACAAATTTGCTTGTGTTTTGTTTTTCTAGATCTGGTTGGGGCATTTTCTAGAGGTCCAAGGATGGTTTCTTTCCATCCAAGAAACTGTAATTCATTCTCTTTTGGACTCTTTACTAGTCGGTTCATCTTTCTTTTATTTTAATTTCGTTTGATTCTCCTTTGTGACAACTAATCTATTTTCATTTTTTCTCGTTTTAGTTTACGTTCGTCTAGAGATCTAGGATAAATCCGCGACTTGAAAAAAATTTTCAATCCTTTTTTGCATTCATCTACATCATTCCTTATCATTATGTTTCATATTATACATATTTTTCATATTATAGAAATACCATTGAATTATACTCAATATACGGTTTTGTTTTTGTGCTCAGCTTAGGTACTATTTGGTTCGTAAGTCAACTCCACATCCAGAGACAATCCCGAACTCAAGTTTTGGTGATGCTCTTAATTTGGTTTTGGCATGTACCTAGGAAGTCTAGTGTTTGAAATGTTGAATTTATAGTTTATGGTATTTTGAATCTTGTTGGCTTAGTAGGTTATGTAAATATGTATACAAATGGCAAAGGTCACTTTGTTGATGGCTTGATGGTTGCTTTGATTACTTGTTAAATGTTTTCATGGATGAAATAGTTATAAGTTAGGTATTATGTTTGATATGTTTTGATATATATAATAATGTTGAAACATGAATTTGTTATAAAGGTTAGTTATGCTTAAGTAAGTGATTGAGAAAATGTCATAAAGTGTTAATGATTTCGTATGTTTGAGCATTTTCATTTTGATTGTTTTCATTTGTAAATTGAGGTGCCTTTGTAGGCATATTGGTTAGGCACTTAGGTTGAATGGTATATGACATGTTTTGAGATGGGTATGTATAGGTGCAAATGGTATGGCTTGGTAACCAAGTAATGCTAAGTGAAATGACTTGATTTTGAAGTTACTTTCGGTGCACACGGCTGGGGACATGGCCTACCACACGGTCGTGTGTCTTACACGGTCACCTCATATGGCCATGTGGCCAATTTAATTTTGGTATAGGTTTGTTCACATGGTCTCAGAGAGTTACACTGATACAAACTCGTTCAAGGGCTCAACCAAATCTATTCATGATCCAATCGACCTACCAACTGGTCCAGTTACTCGAGCTCGATCCAAGTAATTCTAAGAAGCAATTTTGGCTTTAATTGAACAAGTTTGGGAGGAAACATCAGCTAGACTCACTGATCGAGTTTGGGAGTGCTCATCAAATGCCCCATGCAATCTCCTTGAAACCGTATTTAAATTTAGCTAGCTAATTTAGCTGTTGAATAAGACTTAAACATTCTTGGTTATTTCAGTCATATTAATTTTGTTTTAATTCCATACAGCATAATTACATGTCCGATTGTTTTTGTTGTTTAAGTCTATTAATTAAGTCCTAAGTTCGTACAACATAACTATTTGTCTTAGTATCTTAATTTAATTTGTGTCTATTAACTATGCTCTAGTTCGGATAGCATCAATATATGTTCTAAGTCAGACTCCTTAATTGTGTCTTAGCTTATTACACATTAAATTGGTGTTTTAGTTTACTTAATCGAGTTTAATTATTCTTGCAGGTTATTCAAATAGTCAGCTGGACATTCATGGATTATCCAAATTCGTTGAAGCTTATTTAAGGAGGAACATGCACTCGACTGATTCATGAACCTTGGAGCTGCTTGGTGCATTCATTCAAGTGACCATTCATGAAACGATGAGACACTTATTGATCTTTGTGTGAGCTGATCAACCAGTACATCAATGGACCATTTGGTACCTGGTGTTCACACATTGAATCCACAAGATACATGCTTCAAGTTCATGAACAAGCAGCTCATTAATTTAGCCAATGTACCAAGACATACATGCATCGAAATTAGGCGATGAATCAGCAAAATACAAACTTCCCATTCATGTGTTCAAGAAAAATTAAGGCTTCAATTAAAAGAGATGCATATCCCATGCATCTATCATTTGGCTAAGGGGGATTGAAGGGGAATTAAAGGCTGACCATCATGGAGGATGAATCTGCAAGATGCATGTAACTAGTTCATGAACCTACATGCCGTTAAAATGCCTATTTATGAGAATGCAAGTTTCATGCAAGTGCATGAATGATCTATGAAGATGAATGAGACTTTTGGTGATCATACAAGGCACTTGAAGCTTTCTTCTATGCTAAGAATTCATGCACAACAAAGGGAGGAAGAATGTGACTCTTCAAGTTAAAGTTCATGCATGAAAATCATTCAATGAGGTGCATGAGCATCCAAACACATGCCAATACAAGGGAAGAACATCCATGAACCATCAAAGGGGAGTGAACAACCATTTATATGCATTTAAGGGAGTTCATGAATCATTCGGTTCATTGTATGGTTGTGTACATGAAATACATTAATGGCTGAATGTTGGTCATTCATCTTCTTTTATATATTCCTATAAACAGTTGTTTTGTAAACATTTAGAAAAACTTTTAAACCTTGATAAAATATAACATATTTGTGAGTTGTTCAACTCTCGTTGTTCTTGGTGATTCAAATTGACTTATCTAGCTTGTTAGTGGCGTCAATCTGTCTCCTTTTCAAACTTATCACTCTTTGAGTATGGCATTCAACCCCATTGATACCGATTGGTTCCTATCTTCCTAGATAGTGAGTCACGGTCCTTTACCATCTATCCATCTATCACCTTGATAGCCTTATAAGATTCGGGTCTTTATTTTTTAATAGAGGTTCTTTCTTCTACTATTAAGTTCACATTCCATCATCCATCAACTTATCTTTAAACCATTTTTCTTTGTTCTCAAAACTATCAACCTTTAAAACATCTTTTTTGTTAAACAAAACTAGTTAATTTTATGATCGGACAAAAAATGACTCAAATTCTTCAATGAATACTAGTTTGTATCATACACTGTCTAGCGACACGGCCGTGTAACCCTATATTCGAATTGTACACGGTCTGGCCACACAACCATGTTCTTGTGCCACATGCACTGAGCTTTGTCACATGGCCTGACGACACGGTCTTGTGACTTCAATTTCACATGGCATCAAGTTGTTACATAGTTTACTCACACGACTATATGGCCTATCCACACGGCCTCGGGACACGGTCGTGTGTCCCCTATTTTCGTATTTTTCTCATCTTTTTAAACTTGTTTCAAATTGATCCAAAATGATTGTCAGCTTAGTTTTAACCTTCAGTAAGTTTGATATTAACCCGTAACTAATTGAAACACATGTTAATTTAATTCATTATGATTTGTTTGAAAGTTAATTAAGATTTTTAGATTATAAATTGTTTGTAATTGTTGGGTATTTAGTTGTAGCATCCTATTGCTCAGGTTCGGCGACAGGATCAGGTGACGGATGTTATAGATCATTCCTTTCCTTACATCCTACCGTTGCCTATTCGCCTTACTGGTGCACCAGAAATATCATCTTGGCGGATAGGACCGTGCCCATCAGATTTTCCTTTGGGGCACTCCTCCAGACTCAGGACTCGCCAAAATTGGGTGTTACAAGCTTGTAGAAGTTTCTTTCTTTAAGTTGTATACTAGTAAATTCTTAAATCTTTCTTTAAGTTTACCAAATAGAAAGAGTTGTTGTAAGGGTTTTTCAGTAGGGTTTCCATTTGATTATCGGACAGGAAGAAAACTGTTTACCTGGAAATGTTTACATGTTTATAGATTCTTGTTATTTTATTGAGTTTTGGTTGTTCTTATATTTAAAGGAATTATTTAATTGTTAAGGGAAAAGAGCTCATTGAGTAGAAAGCTTTGCGTGAAGGCTTCAAGTGAGTTCCTTTGTACTATGAGTATGTTATCTGTATTAATACTTTTAATCTTTCTTGCTATATATCCAAGTAAGTCGCCTTAACTTCTAGTTTTGGTATATATGTCAAAGGGATGGGGTAAGGTGTTGGTGCATGTACTGTTAAAGTTAGAAAATCATAGACAAAAGTCTTGCATGTGCATTGGTATAAATATTCCTTCCTTGGTGCACAAGTTTCGTATTTAGAATGGCGTAATGGAGAAAGGAGGTACTGGAGGGATGATGCGTATAATAATGAAAAAAATATACAGTAAATTATGTTTTACCTCCGGTATGGCACTTTGGTGCAAACCGTGACTGGTGAATACATGATGGAGGTATGAAGGTTATGACTGGTCTATTGGCTCTACAGAGTGGAATTAAAAAATAGGAATATCGGTTCTTTGGAACTAGGATCAAAAGCTATCACAAAGGAGTATACTAATAAAAAAGGTGTATATTGTGTTAGACAACGTATGGGCATTGCATGAAGTGTAAAAGGTATGAGAAATGGTGTAAAGGGGTAGTCCGTAATGCAGGATACAAATAAAGCAGTTGTGACTTGTGTTCGTCATATGCGGGTCTGTAATAACCGATAAAGTCCGCCAATAGGTTGTGTCTGCTTGCGGAAGTATTTGCCAGCTGATACTTCGAAAAAAGGTAATTGTTTTTTTCCAAAAGTTGCATGTCATTTAGTCAGTCCTAGTCTTAGCCATATTGTGAGGTTAAGTTACCATGGAACTCACTAAGTTCTTATGAACTTATCTAGCTTTCTTCTTCTTATTTTTAGGCTTTTAGGTTGGACGAGTTACCGAAGGTATTCAGCCAGATTTGCGGCCTATTTGTGAGCCATCTCTTATTTTGGTTGTAACATGAAATTTTTGGGGGATTTGTATTACCAGATTCTAATGACCAGTTTGGTTAGGCTATATGTTAACTGTTTCAAATGATATTAATTAGTCAGTAGTGAATTTTAAACTTTTGTATGAGTGTCGGCCCATTTTGTGTTTTATACCAACCTTTCAATGTTTATAGGGCTTCTGCCAAATGATGCCTACTCACAGCTTGCTTATAAGTGGTGTATTACTGTTTTAAATTGCTTTTAAAAAATATTACATGTTATTTGATATTTTGGGTTAACATCCCAGTACATAGAGTATCTGCCAAATTAAAGTGTTGAAATTTTGATTTTTTTCATTGGTCTAATTGGTTTTAAATTGTGATGCTCATTGCCTGGATCTGATGTTCAGGTCGGGTGTAAGATGTTATAAATACTGATTTTTTCTCTTTCTCTCATTACTTAATTAAATTGAGATAAGAAGTGACATTATTTAAAATTACAAGCATGTTTTGGATTATGATATATGTGGATGAATGCATAATTTATTTTATTTATGTAATAAAGTAATTTTGTCAAAAGTTGTGATTCTTAAAAATTAGATTGGGTGTAATTTAGGTTTTTCATAAATTTTAGGTTATGTAATTAAATTGTGGACTATCATCTCTACACATGTTTTATTTCAATTTTATATTTGTTGTAAAAATTAGAAAAATTTATGTTAGTCGGAAACAGACTAGGAATTTATGTAAACCTAACTTTTTTTTTTTTGGCAAAACCTAGAGAAATGAAGCGACCGACGATGGCGACGTGACTAAACCAAAATTGAAAGCAATCAAAACAACGTAAACCTACCAAAAACCAATGGCAAGAGGTCAATAGTGGTTGACCAACAATGGTTGGAAATGGTCAAAGTGGTTGTCGATAAACCAAAAACGGGTGGTTGAACGGTGGCCGACAGTCGTGGTTCGATGGTAGACCCCTTGAGTAGATTGTTTAAGTTTTTCGGTTTTGGATTTTTTTGGTGCATTTAGGTAATTTTGCTTTTTGGCGCGTTTAAACCTTTTGACACAATAAAGGATATTTGACTTTTTACCTAGAAGACCTAAAGAATGCTTTGGTAAAATATTGTAATTTATTATTATTTTATTTTTCTTTAAGATAAAATTATGGAAACTTTTGGCTGGTTAGAGTCAATTTATTTTCTGCAAATTTTATATCATGCTATATGAAATTTATTTGAAATTAAATTGACAAAATATGTTCATGCATATATCATGCCATATAGTTCACTTGTACTGATCATAGCATATTTAATCATTCATGATTGAAACTAGAATAAAAATCTTGTATGTTTTTTTAAATATTGACTGGGTGAAGGTCCCTAAACAAGACCTACAACCTCTATCAATGGTCTCTGTGTGATGGCATGATAATGCTTCGAGTCGGTTTTACCTCTTGCCACCAGTTTTATCTACGGTAAGTATTATCATGTGGATTTCAATGGAGAGATTTCATTTAATAGGACATATAGTCATATATGTTATTCATTGAGATTATCCCACAATGATTCCTATGTAGTACATATTTATAATAGGTGTTTAGTTTATTGTTATACATTGAATATTATTCTGGTTAAGTAACTTCTCACGAAACCCTACTTAAGTTAGAATAATAGCCAAAGGTGAAACAATTGTTGATACGTGTGAATGCCTAAAGAATTAGGTTCACATATTAATTGAATGGAAATCCATGTTCTTGCTAGTTGATTAAGATTATACAGTAACTTAATTTAATGAGGGTAGGAATTATCGTTGTATTGAGTTACAAAAATTTCTACACTTTTAAAAAAAAAAAAGAAATCTATCTAGCAATTTTTATTGTGGATTGTCAAAGGTGTTTAAAAAATTAAGTTACTAAAAATATTAGTTTTCAATTGATTGGATTTTTTCAACACATTATCGAACAAGATCTTAGATTTTTTGGTTTCCATTATAATTTTTGTTATTTCTTTAGAATATTGGTATCCATTATAATTTTTGTATCTGGTTAGAATTATTTTTGTTGGAAAAAATGTATATTTTGGAAGTTTTGAGGCATATTCTCAACTATTAAAGGTGGATATTTGAATCATAAAACTATGATTTTATATTCTACTCCATGAGATCTTTACAACAGTATATCATATGCTCAAAATGGTTGAGTGATGAATGAGAAATTGATGCTTAAAGTAAGCCACTTGTGAATTATATTGAGGAAAATGGAAATCTTAGTCCCACATTGGTTAAATATCAAGAGTGGAATATGTTTATATATGTGAACCAACTTGGTGGTTATTGAATGACTAAACTAATACTCTCTCTCATGCGTACGAGGGTGCAAATCCAAACTCACCGAGGTTAGGGGCGCACCCACATAATGTAGGTGACATGAAATGTCCAGACCGATCGAGGACTTTCAAGGCTGAAGCTTGCGGATATTTTAGCCCAAAATGTATCCTTAATTTTCCTAAGCAGAGCTTATCTTTTTTTTTTGGAATCAAAAGGAGTTAATGCCTTTAATTAAAACGTTAATTTAGGTTTAAATGTCTCCTGGATCACGGACACGTTTTGGCTCCATTAGTCAAAGATTTCCAAAAATTCTTCCCTTGAATTTATTTTAAAAACCAAATAATTTGACAAGGAAGATACACACTGAAATTTTCCAAGTTTTCAAGATACCTTTTCCCTGCTTATGTTCCAACCTGTTTTTTGGTGATAGACGAAGGCAAGGCTACTGTTCGTTGATCACTACAGTCGTGCTATTACCATGCTCATCTTGTTTTTATATCCTGGGAGACAGTTGACCACCATTTCTCTAGCACCAAAGGAGTGGCCGAATTTGTCTTAAGGAGACTGTTTATACAAGCCTCAACTACCAATATAATATTTCTATTTCTATTTTATTTTTTGTTCTCCAGTTTTATATATGTTGTTGATAAAGAATGATATGGCACGTGTGCGGAACAGGATTGTAGCTTGTCTAAGTTACAGATTTATCCTAGATCTCTAGACGAATGCAAACTGAAATGAGAAACAACGAAAATAGATTAGTTGTCTCAAATGAGAGTCAAACAAAATTAAAACAAAAGAAAGATGAACTGGCTGGTAAAGAGTCTAAAAGAGTACGATTTTGTGTTTTTTGGATGGAAAAAAACTATCTTTAGACCTCAAGAAAATGCCCCAACCAGATCTGAAAAATAAATAAAACACAATCAGCAAAGTGATTTTAAAGACAAAAAACTAATTGTTTTGTTCAAGAATGTTTGAAACAACAATAAAAGACTAAAAACTCCTAATGTTGATGTGTTTCTTGATGGAACAAAATAGGAGAATGTCTTGTGTGAAGTAACTTTAACCTAGAATGAAAATCAATAAAATCAACAAGTCAGAATAACAAGAACTAACTTACTAACTTAAATAAGCAAGAAACAATAAATTAAGGATAGAAAAGAGAAAATGTGGTCCTAAGAAGCCTTGAAAACATTAAGAATCCACAACTCCTTTCAATAACTCTAATTCCCCCTCTAAGAAAAAGATCTTGGCAAGAAAAAGCTTGAAGATGATTCCCATAACCTGAAAGATTGTTAAAACAACTTCTAAAAGAAACTCAAGAGCAATTCTTGAAGAAAAACTCAAAGAGATTTATTATTAACTCAAAAAAACATAAACCAATTGTGTGTGTATAAGGGTGAATGTCTAGGCCCCCAAAATAAGTTTTCCTAACCCTAATGGAATAACTAACAGGACAACTCATCAAATAAAAAAACAAAACAATCCTAAGCGTGGACTTTTAATGGGAATTCAGCCAAAGGAATTAAATGTACTGTTTAGGTTGAATTTTTACATGATGATCCACCTATTAAAATAAAATTGGACCTATAGTTTAAATATTTTACAATTTG
>JABFAF010276429.1:0-10242 GCA_013677275.1 Gossypium schwendimanii | reverse complement strand
GTTTTATGACACAAAAATAGCTTGTGGTCTAGTGGCAATGTGGCGTGTTGTGTAACTGTGAGGTTTGAGATTCAAGTCCTGGGTTGCCCAATGAGGTATTTATTTTGCCACTTGAGCTGTGTAGGTAGTGGAGTTGGACTGAAACACAACTAAGGGGAGTTTGAATAAAATTTGAATGAAGTTGTTAAGGGAGTTGAGGAGAAATCGGTGGAATAATTCAAAGAGGGAGAAGGGGAGAGATTTTAGGAAAAAACAATGGAAGTGAAGGGAGAGGAGAAGTGTGCCGAAAGTGGACTTTGATACTCAGGAAAAATTCAGCTAGAGGGGATATTGCTCATTTTGGTATACTTTTCATTTTAGCTTTTTGTAGTGTTTCTCTCTTTTTTCTTTTCGGTGCCGAATTTCTGCTAAGATTTTGAGTACCTCTCGGGTTTTTCTTTTACTACTCTTTACTTTTATCTTTTTCTGTTTAGGCTGAATAGCTTTTTAGTTCTCTCCTCTATCGAATTCTTTTCTCTTTTCCCTCATCTCTTTGTTGCTTCTTTTTGTTTCTCTACTATTCCAAACCTTGACTGAACAATGTTAAAGTAGTTTCGTGTTGCATCTTTTTGTCCAAATTGCTCCTCTTCCTCTACTCCTTTTGATCAATTGTTTGTCGAATATTGCCTTCTCTCCCTTTTTATCTCTTCAAATTTATTTTAAGCTTAACAACAATTCTCTAACGGTTTGAATTTCTCGAGGAGTGAAGGGGTATCGCGTAATATTAAAGTTGTTGAAACCTTTCTCCCATCACTCGATCAAAGGTAAGTATGTAGTCGAGCATTCTAAAGTGTAGGCCGAGTTCTTTTTATGGTTTAGTAATATATCATGTGTGGATTTAAACCAGATGAATATACAATCCTATTTAATAAAACCCATTTGAAATGCAGATATCCATCAAGGAGATTGAAGACAACCTTCGTTTGTGGTATAAGTGGTCTAAGCCACATTTGACAATCGAGGCAAGTGTTAATTTTAGTTTTGGTTAAGGATGTAAAAAGAGGGAGATTAACCCTATTGTACAGTGACTAATGGAAAGCTTTGTATGAATGTAGGCTATGGTGCTCATAAATCTTGGTGCTTTTCCACAATCAGGTGTGTAATCACCCCATTGTGACCGTAGAACGGCAAAAAGTCGAAAAGCTGAAAATATGGTGTTTGAGACCACACAGGCGTGCAATCGCTCTTGTGGTATGCCCAACCTGTGAATCATGGGCGATAGACTGTAGTGGCCTCCATTAGCATTTCCATGGGCTTTGCCCATAGTGGGCCATGTTGGGCTCAATGGGCCGTGTGGGCTCAATGGGCTCGTGAGCCCTACACAGATGAAAACCACAATTTGTGGCAAATACTTGACTGTGTTATGTACATTCTATAGCCGTGCCAAAATCTGGGCAGAACGGGCCGCACAATCTGTGGGTCTACTTGGGCCAAGTAATGGGTTTTGGGCCCATTTACACTGTTATGATCGTTTAGGTTACCTGAGTCGCTTGAGGTGACTGCAGACCTTTCGAGTGGTTGATATTTGCACTGAGACCCCAAAATAGGTAAAATGGCCAAAATACCCCAAAGGGCAAAATGACAATTTTACCCCTAATAGATAGAAATGATCGTTATACCCCTAGACATAGGTTGACTGATGTGTTCATGATTTGTATATGACTATTACTATGTATGACATTCTGCATACACATATGATTTATGACATGACATACTGCATGGGGTTGGGATACTGTTATGGAGGAAGTATACTATTACTGGCAGCTTTGCTACGATACTATTACTGCCAGCTTTACTGCGATACAATTACGAGTAGCTTTGCTGTGATATTGGTGTGTTGGCTGGATTGGGATGGGTTGCATTATTTCACTATACTAATATTGTATTGGGCTAAGGCCCACATTGTTACTGTACTGGGCTAAGGCCACACTGTATAGTTACTTAATAGGGCTCATAGCCAGACTGTTTCTGCATGTTGTATACTGACTGACTGATACGGGACTACACACTGAGTTTTCGTAAACTCACCCTTTCATTTTAACTGTACAGGTAATCCTCAGCCATAGATGATTTGGTGCTGCGAGGGACTCGGTGGTGGACACACATCTGCAGCTATTTTGCACTTGCTTTTATTTTAAGTTTAAAGTTTGTGTTAGGTTTTGTTTATGTAATAAGGCCATTTATGTTTGTTTAAATTTTTAACTAGGCTTTTGTTTACTTATTTTAAAGTATTAGTTTAGGAGAAGACGAATTCTCAAAATAATTATTGTTTTCAAAGACAAGAAATTTAAACATTAGAGTTTTCAAAAGCTTCCGCAATTTTAGATCAACCTTTTATAACAATAGCAGATAACAAGACAAACTTTTTGACTAGATGATTTGTTAAATAATAATAAAGGGGTTTTTTAACCTAGAAGCAAATTTTTACCAACAAGTCCTATTTTGATGTGGCACGCCAAATTCGACCATAACGTCTAGGCCGAGTTTGGGGTGTTACATTTAGTGGTATCAGAGCCTAGTTGCAAAACTCAGCTGTGGAATGGTTTTTGAAAATATTTGGAATTTTTGGAAAACTGTTCTTGAAGTGTTTTGGAAGGTTTACAAGTGTGGCAAACTTAGTCTCCAATGCTAAATCCGTAAGTTTTCTTTATACTGTAGCTGCTTAAACTGAAATACACTGAGAGACTACTATAGATAGTAAGATTGTACTGAAACTCTTTATTCAGATTAAACTAAAGCTGTAGGGAGACATTGATTTGCAAAAACAAAACTGTGATTACTGCTTTTCATAAGACATCTGTTAATAATTATTGGAATTTCAAACTAATGCATAAAACTTTGTAAAAAGATAATACGTTATTTGATATGAGCACTAGAGGTACTCGCAGAAGGGGTACACAAGGCCGCAGTACGGGCCGAGAAAGTGCTAGGGTTGGGTCTTTGGCATTAGGCCACATGCCTAATGTTGGGGCTAGGGAGGCACTAGCTTCACCAGTGACTGAGATGAGATCATACGATTGATCGGTTGGGGAAGATGCACTATCTCAAGCTATGCTCCGCATTCTGGAAAGGGTCGTAGAGACCAGTACTGGTGTAGTGGGCCGTGGGTTGATTTTAGAATGACTCTGGTCGAATGGAGTGAAAATCTTTAGGGGTATCTCTGGAGTCGCCCCTAATGTGGCTAAATACTGGTTGGAAGCCACAGAGAGAATAATGGACGACCTCGACTACACCTTTGAGCAAAAAGTAAAAGGTACAGTGTCTTTACTGCAAGACGAAGCCTATCAGTGGTGGCTTACCATGGAGAGGGTACTCAGGTCGACCGATTAACGTGGGATTTCTTTAAGGTGGGATTTCTTTAAGGCGGCATTCCAAGGAAAGTATGTGGGTGCAAGTTATGTGGACGCCCAAAGAAGAGAATTTCTGAGTTTGACCCATAGGAATAAAACTGTGGCAGAATATAAGGCAGAGTTCCTGCGATTGAGTCGCTATGCTCGTGGGATAGTGGCGACTGAATATGAATACTGTGTGTGATTCGAGAACGGCCTCCGAGATGAGTTATGAGTCTTGATAGCTCGGTAGAGAGTGAGATTTTGTTGCCTTAGTAGAAAAGGTAAAAATCACCGAGGACGTGAAGTGCTCTAACCACCAGAACCGTGAGAAGGATAGGAGCATGTATAAGAGGAATTTGGAGCCCTCAAGTTCTTTTGGAAGGCGTAGAAAGAAGGTCATGTTTAATGGGCCAGTTCGAGCCATGGTTCCTATTGCAGGGCCACAGCCTTGTGCTGATTGTGGGAGACATCATTTGGGTGAGTGCTGGAAGAAGATTGGGGCATGTTTCAGATATGGGTCTATAGAGCATCAAGTCAAAAATTGTCCTTAGAGGCCTGTTCAGAAGCAAGCTGCAAGTCAAGGTTATGTTTAGCCAGCGAGAGGTGGTCAGCAGCCACTGAGAGGCCGTAGGCAGGGCAGAGGAGAAAATGGTGTAGGACGAGGTCGTGAAGAGCCAGGTAGAGGTGCTAGTAACATTGAGGTGAGGCAGCCAGCACTGGTCTATGCTGCTCGTCCCCGAGAGGATGGCGACCCTCTAAATGTTATAACCGGTACATTCCTAATTTATAATGTACCTTACATTGCTCTGATTGATATAGGGTCTACGCATTCATACATTGCATGCATTGTGTCAGGCACCTTGGGTATCATGTGTGAGAGTATTGGTAATGAGATGACTGTGATTGTGTTAAGTCCACTAGGATAGTTAGTAAGGGTAGACAAGTTGTTCAGGGATGTGCCTCTAGATGTTTAAGGAGTTATATTTCTAGCGGATTTGATGGAGCTACCGTTTGGTGAATTCGACCTAATCTTGGGGATAGATTGGTTGGTAAAACACCGTGCAAGTTTGGATTGTGCTGCTAAGTGTATGGTTTTGAAGACTACTAAAGATGAGGAGGTGACTGTGATTGGGGAGCAAAGGGACTTTCTGTCTAATGTGGTCTCTGCATTTAGGGCCAAAAAATTGGTTCACAAGGGTTGTGAGGCGTTTCTATCCTATATTGGTGTATCTGATTCTAAGGGTCCTTCTATTGGAGATATCAGAACAATTAAGGATTTTTCTGATGTATTCCCTGATGAGCTCCCTGGGTTGCCTCTGAGCCACGAAGTTGAATTTTGAATTAAAAGCTCAAATCTAAGAACTGTTGGATTGAGGATTCATTCGACCTAGTGTGTCTCTATGGGGAGCACCAGTGTTGTTTGTAAAGAAGAAGGATGAGTCCATGCACATGTACATCGACTATCGGTAATTGAATAAACTGACTATTAAGAAGAAGTATCCTTTACCGAGGATAGATGATTTATTTGATAAGTTACGAGGAGCTTTAGTTGTCTCAAAAATAGATCTTCGTTCTGGGTACCATCAGCTGAGAGTTAAGGAGGCTGACGTGTATAAGACTACGTTTAAGGCTTGTTATGGTCATTACAAGTTCCTAGTGATGCCGTTTGGGCTAACGAATACACCAGCTGCCTTCATGGACCTGATGAACCGAGTATTCCAGCCCTGCCTGGATCAGTTCATGGTGGTGTTGATAGACAATATCCTGGTGTATTCGAGAATCGAGGATGAATATGATACACATCTCTGAATTTTTCTACAGATTTTAAGGGAGAAATAACTGTACGCTAAGTTTAGTAAGTGTGAGTTCTGGCTGCGAGAAGTGACTTTTTTGGGTCATGTGGCATCTGCCGAGGGGATTAGGGTAGATCCTCTAAAAATTGAAGTCATATTGGATTGGAAACCACCTCCGAGATTCGAAGCTTTCTGGGTCTGGTAGGGTATTATAGACATTTTGTTGATCCTTAATTGCTGCACCTCTGACTAAGTTGCTGCGTAAAGGGGTACCGTTTAACTAGACTTCTAAGTAGTAAGAAAGTTTTGAGAAATTGAAGAAAGTTCTAACCAAGGACCCTGTCTTGATAGAACAAGAGTCTGGGAAAGAATTCACTGTCTACAGTGATGCATCACACGTTGTTTAGGGTTGTACGCTGATGCAAGAGGGTAAGGTGGTTGCTTATGCGTCCCGTCAGGTTAAGCCTCACGAGTCGAATTATACAACTCATGACCTGGAGTTAGCCGCGATTGTATTCGCACTGAAAATATAGAGGCATTATTTATACGGTGAGAAGCGTACTATCTACACAGATCACAAGAGCCTTAAGTACCTCATCACTCAAAAGGAGCTGAATCTTAGGCAGCGAAGATGGATAGAGCTACTTAAGGATTATGATTTCTCGATTGAGTACCACCCTGGTAATGCTAACTTAGTAGTTGACGCACTAAGCTTCAGGGCTGTATCTGATTTGAGAGCAATGTTTGCTCCTCTCAGCTTGTTTGATGATGATAGCTTGTTGGCTGAGCTACAAGTTAGATCGACGTTGAATGAACAAATTAAGGGCAAATAGTTGTTGGATGAATCACTAGTTCCTCGTCTCCGATAGGTTGAGCATGGGGAAACTTTAGATTTTGGGCTGGATAGTGAAGGAGTACTGTATTTCCGTGGGAGAGTTTGTGTACCAAGGGATAATGATTTGAGGCAGTCTATACTGCGAGAGGCACAAAGTAGTCCTTATGCTATGCATCTTGGGAGGAATAAAATGTACCATGACCTTCGTGAGTTATATTGGTGGCCTGGTCTTAAGCGTGAAGTTACTGATTTTGTAAGTAAGTGTTTAACTTGCCAGCAAGTGAAGGCTGAACATCAGTTACCTTTAGGGTTGCTACAACTAGTTAAAATTCCACTATGAAAGTGGGAGAGAGAAACTATGGATTTTGTGAATGGGCTGCCCTTAACGCCTACTAAGACGGATTCGGTATGGGTTATTGTAGACTGATTAACTGAATCTACCCATTCATACCAATTCGTACTGATTACTCTTTGCAGAAGTTGGCTAAACTGTATGTGGCTAAGATACTAAGACTGCATGGGGTACCAGTTTCCATAATATCATATAGAGATCCTCGCTTCACGTCTCGATTCTAGAAGAAGTTACACGAGGCTTTGGGTACAAGACTTGACTTTAGTACTACGTTTCATCCCAAGATACATGGTCAATCAGAAAGGGTGATTCAAATAATGGAGGATATGTTAAGAAGTTGTGTAATGGATTTCCAAGGTAACTGGGAAGACTATTTACGGCTAGCAGAGTTCGCGTATAGTAATAGCTACCAATCCAGTATTCAAATGGCATCGTACAAGGCATTATATGGTCGTAGGTGTCATACTCCTACCTATTGGACTGAGTTGGGTGAGTGGCGAGTTCTGGGGCCAGAGTTAGTTTCTGATATCGAAGAGAAGGTAAAACTAATTCGAGACCAATTGAAGGAAGCATCTGATAGGCAGAAGTCTTACACAGACCTTAAACGTCGAGAGATTGAGTATTCTGTTGGGGACTACATATTTCTCAAGGTCTCCCCTTGGAAAAAGTTACTGAGGTTTGGACAGAAGGGTAAGCTTAACCCTAGGTTCATTGCGCCTTACCGTATACTGAAGCATGTGGGACCGGTCGCTTATCAACTTGAGTTGTCTCCAGAATTAGATCGGATTCAAGATGTGTTCCACATCTCCATGATGAGGCATTATCGCTCTGATCCCACACATATAGTACCAGTCGAGGAGATCAAGGTTAGGCCAAATCTAACCTTCGAAGAGGAGCCAGTCCAGATATTGGATCGTGAGGTTAAGGTACTAAGGAAGAAATCTATTCCATTAGTCAAAGTGCTTTGGGTAATAACAATTTAGAAGAGGCTACGTGGGAACCTGAAGAGGCGACGCGACAATAATACCCTCGTTTGTTTTGACCAGGTAAATTTTGAGGCTAAAATTTTGTTAAGGGGGTAGAGTTGTAACGCCCTAAAAATTTAAGTCTTTAATTTCTTTGCATGATATGACACAAATTGCTTGTTTCCTTTAATGGTGAAGTGATTTGGGTGTGTATGTGAGTGTTTGAGAAGCCTGGGTTCAATTATTGGCTTTTGTAGAATTTTTAGTTTTGCTTTTAAATGAATCTAGACACTGGCATATAGGCCTTATAAATAATAGTGCTTGTTTTATGACACAAAAAATAGCTTGTGGTCTAGTGGCAAGGTGGTGTGTTGTGTAACTGTAGGGTCTCAGGTTAAGTCTTAGGTTACGCAATGAAGTATTTATTTTGCTGCTTGAGCTGTGTAGGTAGTGGAGTCGGACTGAAACACAGCTAAGGGGAGTTTGAATAGAATTTGAATGGAGTTGTTGGGGGAGTTGAGGAGAAATCGGTGGAATAATTGAAGGAGGGATAAGGGGAGAGATTTTAGGAGAATATCAAGTGAAGTGAGGGGAGAGGAAAAGTGTGCCAAAAGTGGACTTTCATACTCAGGAAATTCGGCCAGAGGGGATACTGCTCATTTTGGTATACTTTTCATTTCGATTTTGTGTAGTGTTTCTCTTTTTTTTCTTTTTGGTACCGAATTTCTGCTAAGATTTCGAGTACCTCTTGGGTTTTTCTTTTCCTGCTCTTTCTTTTTATCTTTTTTTTTGTTTTGGCCGAATAGCATTTTAACTCCCTCCTCTGCCGAATTCTCTTCTCTTTTCCCTCTTCTCTTTATTGCTTCTTTTCATTTCTCTACTTTTCCAAACCTTGACCGAACAGTGTTAAAGTAGTTTCGTGTTGCATCTTTCGTCCGAATTGCTCTTCTTCCTATACTCTTTTTGATCAACTGTTTGTCGACTATTGCCTTCTCTCCCTTTTTATCTCTTCAAATTTGTTTTTGGCTTGACATCAATTCTCTGTAGGTTTGAATTTCTCGAGGAGTGAAGGGGTATCGCGTAATATTAAAGTTGTTGAAACCTTTCTCCCATTACTCGGTCAAAGGTAAGAATGTAGTCGAGCATTCTAAAGTGTAGGCCGAGTTCTTTCTGTGGTTCAATAAGATATCATGTGTGGATTTAAACCACATGAATATAGAATCCTATTAAAATCCGTTTGTAATGCAGATATCCGTTAAAGATATTGTAGTCAACCTCCGTCAGTGGTATAAGTGGGCTAAGCCACATTTGACAATTGAGGCAAGTGTTAATTTTAGTTTTGGTTAAGGGTGTAAAAAGGGGAAGATTAACCCTATTGTACAGTGACTAATGCAAAGCTTTGTATGAATGTAGGCTTTGGTGCTCGTGGATCTTGGTGCGTTTCCACAATCAGGTGTGTAAACACCCCATTGTAATCGTTGAACGGCAAAAAGTTGAAAAGTCGAAAATACTGCGTTTGAGACCACATGAGCGTGCGATCGCTCGTGTGGTAAGCCCAACCCCCGAATCATGGGCGATAGACTATAGAGGCCTCCATGGGCATATCCATAGGCTTTGCCCGTAATGGGCCATATTGGGCCGAAATGGGTTGTGTGGGCTCAATGGCCTCGTGGGCCCCACATGGATGAAAACCATGATTTGTTGCAAATACTAGACTGGGTTATGTAGATCCCATACCCGTGGCAAAATCCAGGCTGAACGGGCCGCACGAGCGTGTGGGCCTACGTAGGCCGAGTAATGGGCCTTGGGCCCATTTATATTGTTATGACCGTTTAGGTTAACTGAGTCGCTCGAGGTGACTGCGGACCTTTTGAGTGGTCAATATTTGCACTTTGACCCTAAAATATGTAAAATAACCAAAATACCCTCAAAGGGAAAAATGACTGTTTTACCAATAATAGATGGAAATGACCGTTATACCCTTAAAGGTAGGTTGACTGATGTGTTCATGACTTGTATATGACTGTTACTAAGTATGACATTCACTGAGTATGACATTCTGTATACACGTATGATTTATGACATGACATACTGCATAGGGTTAGGATACTATTATGGAGGAAGTATACTATTACTGGTAGCTTTGCTGCGATATTGATACTGGCAGCTTTGCTACGATACTTTTACGGGTAGCTTTGCTGCAATATTGTTGTGTTGGTTGGGTGGGTCGATTTTATCCCCACATGGTGTGTTGGTGGTACAGAGAGGTATGTTGGCTAGATTAGGACAGGTTGCATTATTGCACTGTACTGATATTGTATTAGGCTAAGGCCCACATTGTTACTGTATTGGGCTAAGGCCACACTGTACTGTTACTGAATAAGGCTCAGGGCCAGACTATTTCTGCATGTTGTATGCTGACTGACTAATAGGGGATTACACACTGAGTTTTTGTAAACTCAACCTTTCCTTTTAACTGTATAGGTAATTCTCAGCCATAGGAGATTTGGTGCTGCGAGGGACTCAGAGGTGGCCACACATCTGTAGCTGTTTTACACTTGCTTTTATTTTAAGTTTAAAGTTTATGTTGGGTTTTGTTTATGTAATAAGGCCATTTATGTTTGTTTAAATTTTTAACTAGGCTTTTGTTTACTTATTTTAAAGTATTAGTTTAGGAGAAGACGAATTCTCAAAATAATTATTGTTTTCAAAGACAAGAAATTTAAATCTGCGATTTTAGATCAACCTTTTATAACAATAGCAGATAACAAGGTAAACTTTTTGACTAGATGATTTGTTAAATAATAATAAAGGGGTTTTTTAACCTAGAAGTGAATTTTTACCAACAAGTCTTTTTTTCGAAAGACACTTTGATGTGGCACGCCAGATTCGACCATAACGTCTAGGCCGGGTTTGGGGTGTTACA
>JABFAF010276428.1:7627-21936 GCA_013677275.1 Gossypium schwendimanii | reverse complement strand
AAAAAAAGAGTATATTTTAAGCTCCTTAGAAAAAAAAATATTAATTAAACCCTTTTAAGCATTTGGTGAAATGAAAAAAATATATATTTATAATTTACACACACAGAGAATAATTTTAACACTCAAGATTGATTTTATAATTTTATCTTCACTCTAATAAATGATTTCTAAGTTCATACCTGGAGGATGCAATTAAGATTGAAATCTTAAGAAGAAGAAGAAGAAGAAGAAGAAGAAGAAGTAAATTGAATTGAATTTTAATCAAATTTAAGACTGTATTTAAGGGAAAAAAAGTTTATTTAAAAAACACTTGAAAAGATGTTATTTTGATGGAAAATTGAGGGATAGAAAACAGAGAAATAGATTACAGCATATTCATGAAGCCTCCTCCCCCTTTCTTTGTTGTAGCTGGACAACATGTTACATCATCTTCACCTGCACTTTGAAATAATTAAATTAAGATCATGGGATAAATTGATACCTTCTCTGCTCAACCCATCATTGCTATCAAATTTCTTAAAATTGGTTTCACATATACAATTTTAGGTGGTTGAACTGAACATACAAAATCTATTTGCTTCAACAAATTAATGGATGGAAAGAAAAAGCTCGAAAAAAAAAAGCAAAGCCAAACCTGCTGATAAGTCCCCAGTGTCATGCTGTTGATGAGACTTGGTTTGGTTTTTCTTTTTTGGCAACATTGGTCTCCCTTCCTTTGTATTTAAAAGAAGGGTTAAAGTGGTATTTATAAAGCAAATAAATGGGGATGAAGGAATATATACATTATAAAAAGATGGGGGCTTTAATCTCTTTCTATCTCATCCTAATTCAATACAAATTTTAATTAAAGGGTTTCCCCATCATAAAGTAATTGGATAAAAAAAATGTAATGATTGGAATATAATTACAAGTAATTTTTAATTTTTTAGGCATGTTTGATTGATAAAGTTTAATTCAGTGAGATTTATTGATTACTATGGATGTCCTAACATGTCTAAGATGTGTATAAATAATTATACCTAAAATGACTTTTCAATAGCGTCATTAATTCTCAAATTTGTCTACCAAGATTATATCTGTAATAGAGATGTGACTGTTATAGAAAGATAATTATTTTAAACCTAACATAGAATTCATATAGAGAATTTCTATCAAATAAAGAAAGTGAGATTATTTAAAAAAAGAAAACGTGTGAAACAAATCAACAAAATTAAAAGATGTATAATAGGTGCATCCATTATTACTTTTATGCATTTCTTTTACATTCCTTCACATGATTAATTATGAAGATCAACATGTAAAATCTTTTAGACCTAAATCTTTTGCAAATCAAATCCCCAAAATTGCATAAAGAATTATTTTAGGATTTTAGAATAATATGACTTTCACAAGCTTAAGAAATACCTAATGTGGAATTGGAGTTGACTATTATACGAGGAACACCCGATCAATTGATTTCTCCCTCTTGACATTTTCTCTTAATTGCACAAACCCTAAGTGATGGAAGTTATAATCTTTATGTCTATTTTGTGCATGTAACTCTAATAAGTAGAGGGAGGATCAATTTATAATGATCAACTTTTAATCTGGTATATCCATCAAGCAACCGAATGAATGAATAAAATTTAACTTCTATCAAAAGTAAAATACTTATCCCCATAAATTGAGCCATATGAATTTCAGACTTAGCCCACATAAATTGAGCTAAAATTCTCCCACTTAGCCTAATGAGATAAAACATAAACTTTAATAGAATAAACATTAAACGTACATAAAAAATAACATTCATCATAATTATCACATTATATGTAACACCCTTAACCCATATCTGTCGCCAGAACAGGGTTACGAAGCAATACCAGAATAAACAGATCAAATAAAACATTTCATATTATTTAACATTCATGTCAGATATTATTCTTTAAGTCCCTTATATGAGCCCTCGAGCCCCAAAACATACATTAGAAACAAGTCGGGACTAAACTGGGTACTCAGAGATTTTTTTCGCAAAATCTCAAAATTTTTCAAGGTTCAGGGGACACATGCCCGTGTGGTCAGGCCGTGTGGTTCACACGGCCAAGAGACATGCCCGTGTCTCAAGTCGTGTGGGCATTCGAAATAGGGCACACGGCTGTGTTCCAGCCCGTGTCCATATCCGTGTAACTCTCTGAATTGGGTCACACGGCCAAGTCACACGCCCTTGTGCTAAGCCGTGTGTAGGTGTAGGGGTCACACGGCCAAGCCACACGCCCGTGTGCCAGACCGTGTGAAAACTCCTAAGCATTCTGTTTTAAATTTTTAAGATGCAGGGGACACACGACCAAAACACACACCCATGTGCTAGGCCTTGTGTCACACACGGCTGAGACACACGCCCGTGTCTCTGTCCGTGTGGACAAAATAAGGCCATTTATAAGCCTTATTTCTCACCCAAACATGTCTTCCACCTACATTAACACTTAAAACACATTCACAAACAATATCAAAGCATTTAAAACAAACTAAAATCATGTCTTAAACTTGATATATTACACATACAACCAATTTGCTCTTAGTCACCTTAATAGACAATTTATTAATATGTCATTCCAGAACTTATACTTACCTAGATATACCGAATTGAGATGTACATGCCATTATAACCAAATTTAATTTACTAAATATACCGAATTGAGCTGATGGATAGTGTGATGATATCTCTGCCAAGCTTCCAACCCAACGAGCCTCCGAATTACTATAGAACAAAGGGAAATAAAACAGAGTAAACATATTATGCATAGTAAGTTCGTATAACAGAAATTAACTTACCAATCATTTATTTTTGAAGTAAACATGAAAAAATTCATTCAAAGAAATTTGACAATTTGCCTAAACACATATAATTATAACCTCAAGAAACACATTAGTCATGTATTTCATATGAACATCAAGAAACAATGATGAGTTCATCATGTAACAATTTTCATATACATAAGCTTTCCACATCATATATCCATATAACATAAATATTTCCATAATAATTCATCTCAAGTTCAGATTATTCCATGTCAGAACTTTACCCGTTGAATTTATTAGAAATATTGATGGATACACAAGTAGTACACTTGAAGTGTACAAACTGTAATCCGTCAATTCATATTTAGGAGTGTTCCTTAGAGCACATAATCGAGAAGCCCTCTCCCGAGCCATATAACAGGAAGCTCATGTGAGCCATGTAATGGGAAGCTTATCTAGGCTATATAACAGGAAGCTCATAAGAGCCATAATTAGGAAGCTCATGCGAGCCAATAACGGGTAGTTCCGAAGAGCCATTAACCGAAAGCTCCGGATAGCCATATATCGAGAAGTTCAAGCGAGCCATATCGGGAAGCTTCGAAGAGTCATTAATCAGGAAGCTCACAAAGAGCCTTTAATTGGGAAGCTCCAAAGAGCCATATAATAGGACTCTCATAAGAGCTGCGGTGCGTCCACAACACATGCAGAATCACAACTGATTGAGATGCTCCGAAGAGCTATTAACGGGAAACTCGAGAGGGCTAATAACTGGATGCTCTTTCGAGCTATGGTGTGTCCACAACATATGAAGGATCACAACCAATATGGAAACCTTGTATCCAATCGAATTTCATCTATTCAAACGGGACTTAATATTTATCGGGCTTTTTCATATATGTAATCAATTTCATGTACATGGAAATTTCACAATTTATATATAAAAAATTCAATTCAAACATATAAATGTACACAATTTAGTTACACGAACTTACCTCGATAAGTGCTCGTGTATGCAAATTCTACTAATCTGATACTTTTTCTTTTCCACGATCTAACTCCGTATTTGGTCTATCCGGATATATATAAATGAATTTAACATCAATTCATATTCAATTCTATTCAATTCACATCTTAGGAAAAATTACCATATTGCCCTTATACTTTTAATTAATGAAGATTTCGTCCCTAGGCTCGAAAAATGAAATTCATGCAATTTAATCCTTATTCCAAGCCTAGATGATTTTTACATATCACAATAGCAGCCCATGTACTTCATAAAATTTAGAATTTTTCCTTAAATTTTACATCTTTTCAATTTTGTCCCTAAATCATAATTTCATCAAAATTTCCTTTACAAAAGTTGTTTATCTATCAACAACCTTTCATTTTCTACCATAATCTTCAAAATTTCAAGATACTCATCCATGGAAAAATTTTAATACTTTGATAACTTTGCAAATTAATACTCGAGATAGTTGATTAAGTTGTTACGATCTTGGAAATATAAAAATTACTAAAAACAGGACAAGAAAACATACCTAATTGAGCCAAAACAACTTGCTTGAACTCAACACCCAAAAACTAGGGTTTCTATTTTTTAAAATTTGGGAAAGATGATGAAATAAATGATATTAGATAATTATCATCTTTAATTATTTATATTTCCAATTTAGTCATTTCCTTTATTTAATTTTCCATGGGTGAATTATCATCCTTATCTACTAACTCCTCTTAATGGTCTATTTGCCATATAAGGACCTCTAATTTTGAATTTCATAGCTGTTTGATACTTATAGCTAGAACTCAACTTTTGCATTTTATGTAATTTGGTCCTTTTCTCAATTAAACATGAAATCTGTAAAATTTTCTTAACAAAATTTTTAAATGATATTCCTATCATACAGTAGACCATAAAATAATTTTAAAATAATTTTTCTTACGGACTCAGATTTGTGGTCCCGAAACCACTATTCCGATTTTACTGAAAACAGGCTGTTACATTATAGTGAATTGAAAATGTGAGTTATGGTGGTCATACATAGTTTAAGTCACATATTTCCTCTCATATACTACAACATTACAATTCAATATAATAGGTCTTAAAGAAACTATAAAGATTTCTTGTTTTAAATAATTTCAAAAATTATGTGCATACGATCATAATAAATTGGAAATACATCCATTTTATTTCAGAAACATCATAATTGAGCTCAAAATGTTAGAACATCATAAATTTCATTCATCAATACAACCAACACCCATTCTATCTACATGTTCTTTAAATGTCTTTGGTTGTAAGCCTTTAGTTAACGAGTTTACAATCATAAGTTCATTTCTAACATGCTCTATGGTCTCTCTTTGTTTCTGAACTTCCTCCTTAACGATAAAATATTTTAATTCCATATGTTTTGCACATTTGGAATATTTGTTGGTTTTGGAGAAAAACACTACTACAGAATTATAAAATAAATTTTCAAAGGCTTGATAATGGTGTCGATTACCCCAAGCCTTGAAATAATGTTTCGCAACTATAATGTGATTTTAAGTGCATACATCCATAATGATATAGGTAATAAGGAGCTACTTATCATACTTCTAACCATATCTAATAAAGTCATATTACACCTTTTTGCCACGCCATTTTGTTGAGGTGTGCCTAGCATAGTATACTGTGCACAAACGTCATGACTTTCGAGAAATTTAGAAAATGGACCTGGACATTGTCCCAATTCAATAAAATTTTTATAAAATTCACCATCTCTATTAGATATTTACTATTTTCACTTTCTATCTAATTGTCTTTCAGCCTCATTAATGTATATCTTAAGGGCATTTACTGATTGAGATTTTTTATCAAGCAAATAGATATAACAATACCATGAAAAAAAATCAATAAATGTGACAAATTACTTTTCTCTATTAAAAGATGGAACATCCAAATGTCCACATATATCAGTGTATATTATTTTAAGAAGTTGGGTACTTCTTGTGGCATATTTCTTAGCATGTGTGGTTTGTTTTCCGTTAATGCAATCCACACATACACCAAGAATAGTAAAATCTAGATTCAGTAAAATGTCATTCTTTACTAATCTTTCTAACCTTTGTTTGGATATATGACCCAAACATTTATGCCACGAGTAAGCAGAAATTTCATTTAGCATACTACGTTTAATTCCAACATTCCTATGAACAAGTAATGATTCCACAAAAAAAAAAACACTATCAAGTTTCAATTTATATAAACCATCAGTAAGGTTTCCAGAACCTAAAATAGTATTATTCTTAAGTAAACTGAAACAACCATGTCCAAACTTAACATTATACCCAGAAACATCGAGTTTTGACATAGATATAAGATTCCTAGAAAATGAAGGTACGTAAAGAGCCTGAAATAGGTCTAAGTGATAACTAGTATCGAAGACTAAACGATAAGTCCCAATGCCTTCAATTGGAGCCTTCATATGGTTCCCCATATGTAGGAAATCTTGAGTTCAGTTTGTTGTTTGGATCGAAAGGAATCCCTACATCATATTGGACATGAGTTGTAGCACCAGAATCAAACCATCAAGTATTGTTAGATACTTCAACTAAGTTTGATTTGAAACATACGTAAACTTAAAAATTACCTTTATTTTTAAACCAAGCTTTGTGTTTTTTACTATCTTTCTAACACTGTTATTCTTTCTAATAGAAGTGGTACTTACCTGTCATTCATTCCTTTCTCTCGCCATTTAAGACATTGACAAACGAGTTTCTCTTCTTAAACTTATTGGTTTTTGCCTAAAGTCCTTTGCTAGCTCCTAGACCCACGAGGTAGGTAGATTTAGTTCCTTAACTCTTTAATCTTATTTCCTCTTGAACAAGCTTATTCATTGATTCATCAACACTCCACTTATTTTTAACAGTGTTAATTTTAATTTGGAATGACTCATAACTTAGAGATAGTTAGTTTAATATGAGCTACATTAAGAAGGAGTCATCCATTGTCATCCCAAGGTTTTTAGCCTTATTGTAATATTAGCCATCTTAATGATATGTTCTTTCATTCCTCTTGACCCATCAAACTTCATGGACATGATTTGTGCTATTAAGGTACCAACGAGTGACTTATCCGTAAAAGGGAAATGCTCTTCCACAAACATAAGATATTCTTTCGCACTTTTAGTATGTGGAATGGTGGTCTTAAAGTTGTTGGCAATAGTCATTCGCAAAAACATAAGGCTCAATTTGTGTGATCGTTCTCATTATTTATGGTATAACATTTTTTCCTCACTGCTTGAGTCAATAATAGCAGTAAGTTTCTCTTCTAATAGTGCCAAGTCAAGATCCAAAAACCTAAATGGAATTTGACTTGTTCACTCCACTTAGAGAAGTTTAAACTATTAAATAAAGTAACAAATGAAGCTTTCGAATGAAGAGAAATAACTACAAATAATACATAAAAGCAAAACAATACATAAATGCTCAAATATTGAATTCAAATATGCAAACAATCCAAGTACATCTTAGTTCTCCTTTGGGTAGGTACTAAAATATACTATCATAAATAAATGTTAATAACCTCAATGGACAAATAAATAATGTTCATCAAATATACATGGCATCTTTGGACATTCAAATATTCATTTATCACCATAATTTTCACTATTCATAAAATAAAAAATTCACCTTTAGCAAATTCTGAAGTTTTAATGAGTAGTGAAAGTCAATTAATCCATTTATCAATCATAAGCATTTAATTAATTACATGGATATTGACAATTTATACATGCATAATTTAATTGATATCCATAAAACTTTCTAAGCAGGTCACTTTGGTGACCAACAAATTATATATCTCACATAGACATAAAATATATATGCATAGATCTTTCTTTTTTTAATTATAAATCAAAATATCACTTATGCACATAAACAAATCACGTGTCATTTGGTAACGCCCCGAAATTTGAATGTTTGACTCAGAAATACTAGCGTAATTAAATCTCTATATCTGTGGCTATGTGCTCTATTTATGTGTTTGAGGTTAGGAGTTTGAGTCATGCTTTTAAAAAGTTTTGCTATTTATTTTAGCATAACCTCTATCCTTGAATAGTTGATTTAATTTTAATTTTGTATAAATTTATGACAAGAATGAGCCTGCTGGTTCAATGGTTAAGCTTTTGTATTCTCTCTTGTTCTGTGTTTGAGCCTTGGTGTGTGTGTTAAAAAATATTTTTTTTGTTATTGTTGGAATTCTGACGGGTGGTTTTAACCATTAAAATTAACGTTCCTTTCTTTTTATTTTCCTTTTGTTGTTTTATTTTTCTCATTTCCCGTTTCCTTTTTTCTTTTTCTTATTTTTGGTTCATCTATCCTCGTTGGTTGCTATTAAATCCTTTTTAGTATATTCAGGTAAGTACGTTCATCGTATTGTTAATTGAAAGTTAATTTTGTAAATCTCGTTTTGAATTTCTTAAAAACGTCGGGATCGTTTTGTCGAAATGACTTCATTTTTGTTGGCTGAATTCTTGTGATTAAGCGACTTTTGGCTTCTTTATTTTAGGCATAGGTGTCAGAAATAACGGTTCCTGACAGGTTATTCGAGTGGTTGTCGCTGATTCATTGGTAAGCGTTAGTTCCATTGGAAGTTTTATGTCGAGGTTTTCAACATAGTTTAGTAAGTGTTAAATTGTGCAAATTATGTCGTTGTAGTCGTTTAATTGTTTTTCGGTTGGTTAATTTAGGCTTTGGGATTCCTCTGCGTTGTTTCTAAGTCAAAACTACTTCAAGTGCATACCAAAAACTTGAGTTTTTACGAATTTTGGACGCCACAAAACATGACTGTCGATGCCACGGCCGTGTGTCAGGCCATGTGGTAGGCCGTGTAAATAGGAGCTACACGGGTGAAGGACACGGGCGTGTGTCCAAACCGTGTGTGGTCATGTTAATATAGGGTTCACAAGGGCCAAGGACAGGGGCGTGTGTCCAGGCCGTGTAACTCACTATTTACGAAATAAAGATCACACGGGTGGATGACATGACTATGTGTTAGGACGTGTGAGAGATACAAGAAGGTACACGGGCATGTGCCAAGCCGTATGGGATCACACGAGCTAGCTATTCAAGTCGTATGAAACCACACGAGCATGTGGGCTAGTATCTTGAATTTTTGCTCTCGAATCATGAGCATCGTTTGAAACAAATACAAGCCTGCAATGAGGCCGTATGAATTGAATTAACCTGTATAAACTAATATTCTGTAACCTGAGATTATGTACTAAAAATCTCTGTGTGTGTGTGTGTGCGCGTGCGCGTGCACTTGTGGGTGCGTGTGTGTATGTGTTGCATATGAAAAATGTTAATGGTATCGATCTACTGTATTCAACCATGAATTGTATCTGGATATTCGTATAAGACTCTGTACTGACTGTCATTTGAGACCTACATCTGCATTAGACAGGACTTGAGTAAAGAGGAAGTATTCTATTCTGAAATAGTGGTTAAACTACTGGTATTTGTACTCTAATTTGGCAGTTAAACTGCAATCACTGAAACATGTCAGACTGACACTATGTGGTGTGTAGGGTTGAATAGGTAGTAAATACCCTATTAGTGTGTTGGGTTGGTCGGAGATGGTGTATAGTAGATGGAATTAGGAAATTACATTTGTTTTGTTCTGTTCTGTATTTAACTATGACTCGATTTATTGTCTGTTTGTACTGTTCTGATCTATAATTGAATGGATTGTCTCCTGAGTCTAATTCAACATCTGCACTTGGATAACTACTACTTTAACTGTGACTCTATTAAATATATATATATAGTTGGTTTCTTTATGAGGTTTTAATTTATTTTGTTGTTGAATGAATTACAGGTAAATCACAAACTTGAGTGGGTTGGCAGAGGGGAAGCTCAGTTATGTTGTTTTATACTAATTAGTACTACTAGTATTATTAGTTAACTTTCGTATTTTCAACTTAATAGGATGATAAATCTCAAACAGCTTATTTTGTTATTCCTTTAAATCTTTTATGACTCTGAAAGATTTTTAAAACTAATTTTCGAAGTTATGTTTTGAATGTTGTTCAATATAACTCTCTAGACTTGACCTTGTCGTCTAGGCCAGGTGTGGGGTGTTACACATTTTCTGTAATCTTAACTTTTGAAGAGATACATTATGCATAAACTTAATTATATTCATAATATAACAATGATGAAACAAGAATTAATTAAATTCAATGATAGATTGTAAATTAATTGTCTATTATTCTCGAAGTAAATAAACATTTTGTATGGGCTAACAAAAAGGTTTCAATTTCGTTAATGACATCTTGATGAAAAACTGCAACACAAAATAATTAAATTTCATTTTCATTCGTTCAATACAATAGTAATGAATTGAGTAACCATATTACGTAAAGTTCATAACTATGCAATTATAATGTAATATTCCAAGATGATTTGTAAAAATTATGGATTACTGATATAACAAAATTTAATGGAAAAATCATATATTCTTTAACTCAGGCTCTGATACTGCATGTAAAATCTTTTAAATCTAAATATTATGCAAATCAAATCCCAAAGTTCATCAAACAATTATTTTAAGATCTTTAGAATAATATGATTTTCGTAAGCTTAAGAAATACCTAATGCAGAATTGGAGTTAACCATTAGACGAAGAACTCGAAGAACACTCGATAAATTGATTTATACGAAGAACTCGAAGAACACTCGATAAATTAATTTATCTTCTTGACATTTTCCCTTAATTACACAAACCCTACGTGATGGAAGTTATAATATTTATGTGTATTTTGTGTGTGTAACCCTAATAGGTAGAGGGAAGATCAATTTATAGTAACCAACTTTTAATCTGATATGTCCATCAAGTAACTAAATAAATAAATATAATTTAACTTCTATCAAAAGTAAAACTCTTATCCTCATAAATTGGGCTACATGAATTTTAGATTTAATTGGATCATTCTGATAAGTTCAATTAATCAGTATGAGTTATCAAATTAAATAAATTAATTTATCACGAGTTATTAAATTCAAGTAATCAGTTTATAAGTTTACGGTGTTTCAAATTCACAACAGATTATTTAATTATAGGATTTAATAGTTTATTGAGTTGTTGCCTTCAATTCTATTTATGGAAGATTATTTTCATTTAATAAAAAATATAATTAATAGATTTTTCATATGAAATTTAAAAATTATATTAAAATAATATTTTAATTAAAATCATTTTTATTTAGGGTCTATTTGGACAACAAAGAGTAATTGAATGAAGATGTAATTTCTAGGGTGATAATTACACTCTCTTATAATTAAAAAGAATTGTAATTCACTAGACATGTTTGGTTGAAAAAGTGTAATTACATTGTAATTCCCTATGTTATGTTTGGTAGTACAAATTATAATTGCATAGTTACATAATTTATATTTTTAACAAATATTAATTACTATAAAAAATTACTAGCACAATAAAAAAAAAAATTCTAAACAAGTAACAAAACCTAAAATCAAATCACCATATGTATTGTAGAAATGGGGAGGTACTTGCTTTGCAAACAAAAACTGTGGCTAAAATAGTTCTTGGAATTGTGGCCACAATTTCAACCATAAAATAAAAGTGCAAAAATGTAATGATGAATACTGAGATTGTTTACATAGTTTGAAAGCAATGATTCACTATATTTCTCATATTACAACCAATGATTTAAGTCCTAACATTAGTCTAACTCTCACCAGTTAGCGACCTCACATTTGTACAAAGACTAGATCACTCTCCCACTAAAGTCCCCTCAAAAGCATAGCTTTACAATACAAGAAACGCTCTTGATTGCTTACAAAAACAATGCACATAAAATGGTCCTGACTTGAACAAATTTGTGCTCTCTCTATCTCTTGGTTACTCTTTAAGTTAGACAAAAGTTTATATACTACTTAAGTTTTGCTTACATAAGAGTCATAGTCTAATTATTTTTCTACAAAGTAAAGCTAAAAATCAACATATAATAATAATTCTATAAGAGTCTCAGTGTAATTCAAAGTCTTCAACTATAGAAAGTGATTTTACTTGTTCTGCAAGTAACCAATCTTCAAGCCTTCAATCTAAACTCAATTGGTCTTAATGGTTTGAGTTCTAACTCATCTAAATAACTTCAAAATAGATAGTTCAATACTTTTGTTCTAAAAGATGCCAACTCTGAAAATAAGCAAGTATGGCAAAATAATGCCTCAAGTTGTGGCCATTGTTTCAGCCACAAAAACAATTACAAAATTCACATTGCCTTCAAATGTGTTAACGTGTATTATATTAGTCAAAAGAGTAGTTGATAATATGATTACTAATAAAAATAATAAGAAATTAGTGTTCCATATTTATTGGGTTATTTCCTTTTTAAATTTTAACATAAGCTCAATTGCAACAAATGGTGGTCATTGACCGAGCTCATTATTATTTGAATCTTAATATGTATCATTAATATTATCGAGATCTCTTTTTTCCATATATTCTTATAAGTGAAAAAGTTGTTGTAAAGATATTAAAAGAAAACATAAAAATTAGATTCTACTGGAAACTTAAATGTTATAATGAAATATCCTTACAGTGAGTATTTATTACAAAAAAAATCCGAATATATTTATTTACATTTAAAAATTTAATTTGGAAGCATATATATATTTTGCCTGTCTAACTTTAGTATTATTAGTCGTACAAGTTTTAAAGAGCCGGTATGGATCATGTTTGATGGGAATCAATCCTCTTCTGAGAAGGGGCCAACTTATTTTTAAGGGTTGATGATTTGAGTTGTATTTTTATAAAATAAGGTTAGATTCGAAGAAAAACAAATTATTTATATTCTAGGTTTGTTGAAGGGTGACACATATTATTTTCAATTAAAATTTTATCATTTGGTTATATGGAAAGCATGAAGCGATGAGTTGAATAGAATGAAAACAACCCATCTAAACGAATCATGTGTAGTGCACAAGTGATTATCAAAGAAATATGAGCCTTACAACGTATAGAATATTTGTGAACAACTTTATTAGTACGGTTTGAAGTATAATAATATTAATATCCATCGTAAACAAACTAGGCATACGTTCTTAACCCACAATCACGATTTTTAAATTCTCATCTCCAAGCCATATTCGATATTCTTCTAGAAACACATGAATCATGATCCAGGATTATATTTAATACACTCAAGAGTATATTAATTTCATCAGTTAATTAAAAATTGTCCCCTCAGTAAAATAATTAATATCAAAAACTTAGGTTACTTTTGTTAAATTTATGCCACGTCAGCTTACTGTTACACTGTTAACGACAATTAACGGCTCAGTGACTAAAATGTTACAACACGTTAATGTAAGTGACTAAAACGTAACATTTCAAATATAAGTGACTAAAATGTAGCCTGAAGTAAACAAAAGTGACTATTTTGATAGTTTACCCTATAATTAAAAATTAATCCCTTTCGCTGTGTATCAATAAAGCTTTCTTGTCTACTAAATTCCCAAACCTTAATATTATCCCCCAAGCTAGAGTGAAAGGGATGGAAGATTTCTATTAATACCTGCCCAACAATGCTGAGTTCCATTGACGGGATGAGTTTTGCTTATCTTCAAGAGTCACAAAGATGGTAAAAATAAAATCTATAATCATTTAAAAAGAAATAAGAGATAAAAGGTAGAATCATAGGACTAACTTCAAATTCCAGCAAAGCTTTAGGATTTAAGTCAATTTTGTGTCTATGCATCGGGAGGGAGAAGAGAAAATAATAAAAGAATTTTTATGTTTAATTAATTTTTCAAGTATTTATTAAAAAGTTTTTTAATATTATTTATTTTGCTTAATAATGAGATGATACTTTTGCAATTAATTGAACTTCAAACATAATTCCATTAATTAATTAGTTAATTGAGTTTAAAAATTTAAAATTATAAATTAAATAAAGGAGTAATTAACTGGGAAGATTCCAATATGAAAATGGAAATTACCGGTCATGAAACAAAAGGGCATATATTCAGAGTTTTAAAAGAAAATGGGGGAATTTTTCAACAAGCGAAAGATAAAAGAATAAAAGTAAGCAAAAATGAAACACGTAGAAATGTGGTTCGTTTATGTTCAGAAACGTCGTCCGAGAATATGGACTTGAGACAAAAAAGAAAGAAAACCTTTAGGACCGCTTTCATAAGCCATTGTTTTTTATTAAAAAAAAGGGAAATATTGTAATATGCTAAATCAGCAATATTAACGTCACACAAGTGAGGTAAGCATTCATGAAAGGAGTTACAAGTAGAGTTATACATTGGTCAGGTCACGTAAGAAAATAATTTAGACTCGTTTTGTAACATTCTAAACCCGGCCTAAATGTTATGGCCGAATTTGGAGGAGTTACATCGACTTGTTTGAAAAACTAATTTAAAATCCAGCTTAGAAATCGTGTGATAATAGCGTTGCTTATTTTAATTTTGTCAATAATTCTGTAATTAGTTAGATGGTTACTCAGTCAGCTTATTCTCCT